>OV651822.1:54768128-54833128 GCA_927349885.1 Psylliodes chrysocephalus | reverse complement strand
AAAATACCAAATTTTGAACTTAAGCTTTATTCCGGCGTCCAATGAAATGATTAGATTTTGGGCAGAGTCGGAACATCTGGGGGGTACTTCATTCGTGGTCATTTTATTTTATGGAATATATCTGTTATTTACGTTTGGATAAGAAAATGCTTCAAATAAAAGTTACTTACAATATTTTTATCAATATTTTTTTGTTTTATACTAAATTGTCCTAAAATGGTCCGTATTCGAGAAATTTGACAAAATGTAAAAAAATAATTGTTCATAAAAATTGTTTAAATAAAAGTTGTTTGTAATATAATTTTTATCGTATACATAATTTCTCTAAAATAGACCGTATTAGAGATATTTAAGAAAATGTGTAAATTTCGAATTTTGAAGAAAACTCAGAAACAGATAAGGAAAAAAAAATTAAATTTTAAACTTAAGTTTTACTTCGGCTTAACGTGAAATGATTAGATTTTGGACAAAGTCGGAACATCTGGGGGGGTACTTTATGGGAGGCCATTTTTATATTTTATGTAATATATCTGTTATTTATGTTTGGAAAAGAAAATTGTTTAAATAAAAATTACTTCTAATATTATTATCTATAATTTTTGTTATATGCCACATTTTCCTGAAATGGTCCGTTTTCGAGAAATTGGACAGAATGTTCAAAATTCGAATTTTTAAGAAAATTGTTAAACTAAAAGTTTTTTTCGATATCGATCTCTATAATTTTTGTTTTTTACATGATTTTTCTAAAATGGACCGTAATAGAAAAATTGAAGGAATAGTGCTAAATTTAAATTTTTCAGTATTTTCGTTTTCAATGAAAATCTATAGAGTTATATGTATGTGGAAAATGTATATATTTAGTTTATCCTCTAAACATTTATAGAGGTGCTGCAATAGGTTGTACAAAATAACCGGAAAAAGCCTATAATAATTAGATAGGAAAGTCATATCAGATTTTTTACCTACAAAATGTAATTCAAACGCGGACAAATGCTCCATGCGACTGTTAAAATTGTGATTTTTAATATGATTTGTTATTCAGTTAATGACGATAAATTGAGTGTGATTGTAGTGGTGAGTCGTGCTTCCAAAATGAGTGGGGATAGTAAAAAAACAATTTATACTATCAAGAAAGAGGAGAAACAAAAGAATATCGAAATTAAATCTCCTACAAGAAGATAAAAGCGGATAGTTCAGTCAAATTCTCGCGAATATACATAGGATGAGGATTTTAAGAGCTTATTGAGAGGAATTTTTTATAATTTTGCCAACTTTGAATGCAATTTATAATATATTCGAGGGAATTCTCTTTAAGGTCCCTGTGTAGATTGATGAAAAATATTGATTTTTATTATGTGAAGCATGGTCGTAAAAGTATAATGTTAGAACGAAACGATATTATTCTTTGGTGGCACAGGTATTTAAGAACCATCAAAAAATATCGTTAACAAAATTGTATTATTATCTATTTAGATGAGACTTGGTTCAACGTGAGTCAAATGGTTAACTATGCATGGTGTGATAACACCATAAAATATCGTAGAGATGCTTTTATAAAGGGTTTAACTACATTCCTTAAATCTACCACACAAAGAGGTCCACATTTCGTTATTTTTCATACAAGATGTGAAGGTGGATTTTTACCTGGCGCCGCGGGTGTTTTCTTGGCAAAAGAAAACGATAGGAAAACGAAGGCGAATATCATGATGAAATAAACGCTGACTACTTTGAGTATTGGTTTGAGGAGTTGCTGATTCCTAACTTATGTAATAATACGCATTATTATTTGAAAATATAAAGAATTAACCAAAAATCGAGGAAATAGCAACGCTTTATACTTTACAATTGAGAA
Source organism: Psylliodes chrysocephalus (assembly GCA_927349885.1). NCBI lineage: Eukaryota > Metazoa > Arthropoda > Insecta > Coleoptera > Chrysomelidae > Psylliodes > Psylliodes chrysocephalus. Next base: position 54,831,276 of record OV651822.1, on the reverse strand, counting down.
TTTATTAATTTTCAATACTATTTTTATGTCATTTCATAAAACGAACCTTGTCGGTCTCATTGACCATTTGTTCCTTTAAAAAAGGGATTCCCAAACTATTTTGGGCAAGAGACCTTTTTTCCAAAATGAACTGATAACTCAGACATCCATAGCCAAATTAGTTTAAAAATCACATTTCTAATTTTTAACCTATTGATACAAAATATTTACCAATTTTAAAACTTTGAGGTTGGTTAAGTGTCATTTCTTCATCAAAATTTAGCAAAATAAATAAATATTAGATGCAGTAAATATCAAGTGTAATTAATAATAATTAATACAAATTACGTTAAAATCTTTAAGTAGGTAATTATTTAAAAAAAAACATTAAAATCGCAAAGTAGAAATAAAAAAATAAAAAACAGTGTGATTGATAATCTTGGTGACTTTCTACCAATCCAATAAATCTGGTTCTATATTGGTGAGTTGCAGCCTTAAAGCCTTATATCTCCTCATTCGTTGATTTTCAAACAGTTTCTCTGTTTTGTCAAAATGTTTGTAACCAGAGTGGTTACAAACATTTGATTGAAGCCTTTTTCGACTAGGTATGATGATGGAAAAGCGGTAAGGTATTTTTCAGCAATGTTCCACAATACAGGATACTGTGTTTCAATGTTGCACTGCAACCAGAACTTCTAATAGCCTTGGCTAAACTTCTGCTTAAGATCCTCGTCTGTGCTGATGGTGATCAACTCTTTTTGTATTATCACGTTGGCCTCTTCCATTGCTGTAATATTGTACGGATTTATTATCCAAAGAAGAATTTGTAAATTAAAGAGATCCTCATACTTCTTAGTAAAATCCTTGTGCAAGGCGTCCAAGTGAGTGACATATGATAAAATAACATCGTCTTGAAGAATTTCTGGTAATATTGAAAAATGCGATAACTGTAAATATTCTTTGTGCTTAAATTTTGTTTATAAAGGATATGTTTACCCACGAAGGTCGATATTATTGGTTTTATTTTAATCAAGTTGAGATCGTTACCCTGCAGCTGCAAATTAACTTTGTTAAACACACCAGAGATATCACTCAAGTAATAAGTATAGGTTTTACAATTGCCCAAATTCGAATCTTTTTCTTGTAAAAACTCATATTTAAATATATCTGAAAATATTGCTAAGCAGAAGCCTCTTGATAGCGAATTTCAGTATGCAGAATCAACCGAGTTAAGACTTCGTCGTTTTCCTCACATATGTGAGCAAACAATGGAGACTTTAAAGAATTGTTTTAAATTTTGTTGACAGCATTTATAACATATTGTAAAAACTGGTACAATCTCGGACTCTGATTTTTGCTACTAAATGCAATCTGTGAATCACAAAGTAAATGACCAGTATCTCAAGCAGTTGTGCTTTAAGTGAGCCATAAACCCACATTAAAAACCAATAGTAGATGGTGCACCATCAGTCGCAACAGAAACAATGTTTTTCCATGGAATAGCTTCGTCGGTAAAAAAATATTCCTCCTCTCTTATCAGTCTCTGAATATGTAACAAAAAGCAGTTCCTGGCACATATTTTTATCTTTAATATATCGAACATATCCAAACAACAAAGCTTCATTGCCGGGTAATGTAGACTCGTCCAACTGAAGAGAAAATCTGTTGGTCTGTAAGAAATTGCATAAAATGTTTTTCAAGTCTCGACCCATCTCATCTATTTATCTCTAAACGGTGTTATTGTTTAAAGGAATTATCTTTATAATATCATGTGCGAGCTTGTGAAATACATTGTTGAGGACCTCGGCAATGGCTAGTAAAATAAGCTGTTCTCCAATCGTGTGGAGTTATTTCGATATATTATATGTAATGTTGGGAATGGGGTGTTAATACACTGCGACCCAAAAGATCTATTGTGCCCCCTTTTGACGCCAATGCACCAATCCTATTTTCTCAAGGAAGTGTAGGATTTGAAGTGGTTTCAAGTTAGGTAAATCTTCCTCTTCTATTTGATATCCTCCTAGATATAGTGCCCTTGGATTCTGGAGTGCTGTACATTCAGTTAGGATGTGAATGGAGGTTCTGTCCTCCTCCTCACAGAATCTTCACTCAATATTCTCTACTACTCTCAGTTTACTTAGGTGTCCTTTTAGTCGGCAATGCCTAATAAGGATCCCTGTTACAATACGTAGCCTGTTCTTGCTCAGGCAGATGCAGGCTTCCGATCTTTTGGTTATGTTCATCTTGGCCTGTCTCAGTCACAAGAGATTGTTCCAATTATCGGTTCTTCTACTGTCTAATTCTTTTTTAATCTGTCCCAATATTATGTTACTGCTGGTACCGCAGAACGGCTCAGGTTCTACAAAGGGTGTTTGAGCCCCTTTCCTTGCAAGACTATCTGCAATTTTATTAGCCTGTACCCCGTTATGTCCCGGGACCCAAGTGAGAGTAACTCTATTTTTCTCGCCTAGCTCATTCAATTGTTCTAGGCATCTACAGACCATTTTTGAGCTAATTACGTAAAAGCTCAGTGCTTTGATGGCTGCTTGACTATCGGACATGATGATAATTTGCCGTGAATTTCCGCCTCGAAGGTATATTATAGGGCGCTCGTAAATTCCATCAACGTCTTGCATAGATGATGAAGCAAACATCGATCTTTTGGATGGTTTTTTCTCTAGTTTTTCTTTAAGTGCTTAAAAGAATGACAAGGGATTACTTTTTTGTCAGCATGTTTTCTTGATAAGTGGTCCTCCATTTATGAACGCTTCATTGCATCGTTACTGAATACTTTTTCACATATGAGACACATCGGCAAGTGTTGATTTGATAGAGATGGAATAAATCCAATTTTCAAGTAGTTCAATCTGTATTGTCTACATTTTTGTTTCGTGTCTGCAAATCAAAAAAAAATGTTCAAGAATCTACTTAATAAACAATATTAAAACTGTTAAATTTGTACACAGGCTTATTTTTATCGCACCTAGGCACTGCATGTTTTTTATGTGAGATCACAAACTTACTAAATAATAAACTTGGATATAGTCACCGTAGTATAGAAAATTTGCATTAGGTACCAATCAGCATAAAAAATGAAAACAAAGAAAACTGAACATTTATAATTATTAGGTAACAACTTTTCTAAAGTAATTTCAAAAAATACTTAGAAAAATATTAAAACGTTTTGTGGTACTTACTTTTCCTATTATCTTTTCATAAACTGCAGAAATGTATGGTTATGCTATTAACGCGCGTAGGTAACTAAGCACTTTCTAAGTTCTTTTTCAATCATTTTATTTAATTTGGTGATCTCTTGAAAAAAATTTGTAGTTGAATGTATTATCATTCAACCTCCAACGAATTTCAAAACGCAAATAAACTTTTAACCTAAGTGCAAGCTTGTCATATAGTAAAATATCAGGAGCACGTTTGGACATGAATTTGATAATTATTTAGTTCGTGTTGAATTGCGTATAAGACTTTTACGCTCGAACTCATTATCTTGCACGCACTTGTCAACGCTTATTGAGTTTCATCTTGTATGAACTTGTGCACGCAAATCGACTTGTTGAGTTTTTTAAAAGTACAACAATGATACTTCCTACTAGAATATTAGTCATTCTTATATTAAGTTGGTACACGTAACACAACTTATACAGTATCTTGAAAGTTTCAAATAAGAACTTTTGTTAATTAATAGTTATCAAATTTTAGACCACGTTGACCCCACAAAATCATGTTTTGTTTATGTTGACTCCTGGGAAACCGATTTCGATCTCAAGTGGTCGATATCGGCCACTTTGGGACCCCTGCTTCAAAACATTTATGTTTTTAATTTCACTAAGTTTAATAATCTGTGCTTAATTATTGCTCTCGTTAGGAATATTGTTCTAAAGATTTGGAACTAGTTTTATAAATATGAGCCCATAACTTTCTGTAATGTAAAATGTTTATTATTCTGTTGTGGAATATCCTGTATATTTATTAACGATGTACAAGTAAAAAAATTAGTTTTTTTCTACATTTTAAATTGCATGGTCGTAAACCTAATAATTCATTCATTCTTATTTGTTATTAAAGAAGTAAACTGGTTTTCTTTGTAACCCGTAATCAAATATCCATCAATGTTATGTCAACAAAATCATTTATAATCTCGTATAAGAGACTGAGGTAAGATGTTTAATAAAATTTGGTTGTTATATTTGAGTTTATTTGTTAAATTAATTGGCTTTTGAAATTATTTATAAAATGACAAATTAAGTTTTTTACTTTAATACGAATTTGAATGACTTGGCACATTTACTTATATTAAGTTAATAATTACTACAAAGAAAGCCACGGAAATCTAAAATGCAAATGACACAAAACAATTAGTGACACATGGTTTTTAGATTTTTCAAGTGTTGAAATTCATATACCTATTGCATTATTGCGAACGAATAAATTTTCTTACCCCACTATTTAACACTTTCTCATTATAAACTATTAAACGCAGAAAAAAATTCGTATGTGCGTATGCGCGCCGACGCTATAACCCTAGAACAAAAACGCCATACGATTTCCAATTTTGATTTTTCGTAATATTATCTTCTAAGAATACTATTGTAGGTTTTGGAATTAGACGCCTGAGAATATAAAAATATATTTATTTGATTTCAACAAATAAAATAATACATATAAGAAACGTGTGTCTTTTTCTGTAATTTTTTATTTTATTTATTTCTTATGTTATTCTGTTCTTCCCCGTCTGCGTATTTCCATAGTATACTACTGTGCAGAGCAGGCCGTTGTCTGTACCGTAGTAGGCTATGTACCATCTTTTAAAGTTACGCCACATTACAATGTGTACTGCAATGCAGACATCGCTCTCTTCTGTAAAGTAGTATAATATGTAGTCGCCAATGGCATATTTATAAACTACAAACTCTACTCGATTGCAGAACTTTGAAATATTTCGTTGTAGGTAGGTATACTTCCTTTACTTAGAATTAGCAGTACCTATTTTATAACAGGTAAATAAAGTATAAATGTTTATTCCCAATAATGCAATTTTATTATAATAAACATTGAAATAATTATTATAAAATATGTTGAAATAAAGATATTATAATATAAATTATTTATTTATTATATTATAAAATAATATTAGGTTAGTGTTTAAAAGTAAATTTTGTAATTATTATCTATTATATTAGTGGCACCGACTTTAACATTTCACTACAACTAAGAACTATCAACATTAATTTAGTAATATTCAAATTTTCTGATGGGTGCACATACAGGTTACTACAACACCCTTGTGATTCATTACAGCACGCTCTCTGTAAGGGCTAAGTGAACAGTTAGGTAATTAATAGTTTACATATTAGAAATAGGAAAAAATCAAGATGCATTTTAAGTTTAATAAATAAAATAAAGATAATAAAATATTATTATGAAATAAAATAAACATCATCAGATTGAATAAGTAAATTTATTGCTGTGGACGAGTAGGTACTCAATGAGACTTAACATTGGGTCTATTAATTTAATTGTAACATTTTTCGACAGGGATCTCAGACAGTTAGGTTAGGTGTAGCTGTTTTATCACTTCTGTTTTTGTTACATTTATTACAGAGTCAAAGATTATGTGGCATGGCTAAGACATAATGACGCGATCTGTACTTGAGTAGGGTTTGTAGTATACAAATACGCCGTTGGGGATTACATATTATACTAGCTTTCAGAGCAGAGCTCTGTCTCCATTGCAGTACAGATTGTAATGCGGCACGCGTTAAATGATATTATATAGCCTACTACGGTACAGACAAATGCGTGCTCTACACAATAGTATACTATGGAAATACGCTCCCCGTCTCCATATCAACGGTCGTCAAGACTCGACGAATCAGGATGCACCTCAAAGGACATCAACCGATTATATCTGCCTAAGGCTTAACAATATTATGACATTAGTTCCAACATTGACACTTGAATAACCTAAAGCAGAGATTAATCTCTGAATTAAAGTATATAAAGACTAGAGATAAGGCGTTTTCTAATATTCAACAAAATTATGTACTGATGATAGATCACGTAGCCAATAAATGACCGACTGCTGCAATCCTAAGTTTTATCTGATGAAAATTATTTTATTTCTGACAGGGATATTAAAAGCTTATATCGTCATAGTTACGCTATCAATAAAGAGGGTCATAACTCCCTTGGGACATTATAGATTCTATAATTCCCACTCCAGATATATCTTGTATTCTTTTTGGTATACGGCTTCACTCTTCTATGGAATTAATGATTCTCTTACTTTTTCAGCTTTTTTCAAAATCTGCTTCATTATATTTGGGGTAGAAATAGTTTTTAACGCAAACACAGCTTGATAACAAAGTTCTGTTTATAAACAAGTAACATAGCAACAACCTAGTAACAATAAAACTCTTATAATCAACGGTACCTGATTCAAATATACCGGGAAGGTAATAAATTGGTACATTTTTTCCGTTTTAAAAATGAACAAAATTTTATTGAAATATGTCAAAAATAAAATTATCTATGTACCACGGAAATTAATGGGCCTTAATAACCTCAGGCAATTGCTGTCCCTCGGGCCTGAGGCCCTCGGGACGCAAACTTTGCCATCGGTAATTAAGGCCCTTATAATTCCCTTGATACATAAATAACTATAAGAACGTCCGACATTTGTGATTTTGTAATATTAACTGTCAAACTGTCTTTATTTAATGAAAACAAATAATTCGAACACTTTTTCATAATCATAAAAACTAAAAACAAGTAATACAAAAATTGAAAAAATATGTACTTGCCTTCATTTTCTTGTTGTATATCTAAGCTGACAATCTTATTTTAAAAGTTAGTACATTTAAAGGTTTGTTTAATAAAACCCAGTGAGTTTCTTTATTCATATTATTAAGAATTTTGAGCGAACTTTTCCTATTTCATCAACATAATATTGAGTTGATGGATTTGGTGCCAACCATCTGAGAATTAGGTTGCATTTAAGAATATGATGTATGACTCATCTAAAACAATTTGATAGATAAAAGAAAAGTTTTGATGAAATCTAGATGGCATCGATGAATATTAGAAAATGCCTGTTTTCTTATATTCATAGATGCCATCTAGCATCCAGTAAAATCGTTCTTTCATCCATCAAAAATATTTAGATCATATTCTTAAAATCAACCTTATTCTCAAATGGTTGTCACCAAATCCATCAACTCGATTGTGTTGATCAGAGGTGTTGATTATGAAAACTAAAGATAAGGAGACGAATCGGCATACTCAAAATACTGTCCCAAAAAACGCATGCTGATTGAGCTTCTATAATTAACCGCATGGGCGCTGATACTGCATACGGTGTTCGAAATACATGGCTTCTTATGGAAATTATACATAATTTTATCAAAATAATAAAAATAAACTTATTTACAGCTAAATAAAGCATATAACTTACTGTTGTATTTATTTCTAAATAAGTTTTGCATGTTTTAGTTGATACATTATTTAATTTTATCTATATAAAATACAAATTAGGTATGTATGACCAAATTCGAAAAGGTTTCTTCTTAAATGCTGTGATAAGTACAATTTTGTGGCAAATTTTTTTTTGAATTAAACCAATATATAGTTTTAAGAGTAAAATAAAACACAGTTAACAGATTTTTAATTGTTGTAATACAAGTATAAAGGGTTATTTGGGAATGAACATGGTTCATTTCAGCTTTTTCCTTTTTATTTTGCTAACAGTACTAACAGTAAAAATAGTCTCACAATATATGTTAATATCTTGTAAAAAGTATAGAACAGTATCATCTCTAGAAAGTGCTTTTAGGGCACTAGAAACGATATATATGCTGCCACTGTTCTAAACGTTTAGTATCCTATAAAAAACATTTACAATGACACAATTAGGGTCCAAAAAAAATAACAGTAGCAACTCTAATAAAAAAGAAATTTTCTTTTCTAGAAAGTTAAATTTAATGCATAATTATTGTTGTTTGTAAGTCAGCATCTATAACTGTAAAATTTTATATTATAGAAACTTGTAATAAAATAAACTACACTTCGTAAGATACATATTGTGACTAGTTTACAATAAATATTATATTTAGACATTAATACATTATTTTGCTTACATTAGAAGCTTTAAAAAGACATTGAATTGATTTCTTCCTGTGTTTTATTTTGTTTTACATTTGATTTTTATCCTGTTTTACAATCGGGAACGACGTAAATCTTGCTTTGATGTTTTTTGTCACTCAGGTTACTTGTACTCAGGTACTTTTTTCACATTATATTGATTCTTATCACCAATTTTTTAAAAAATCACTTAATTTTACATTGACTTGCATAGAAAATCGACTCGGCTGTCATTAGATATGCCAACTACAGTCAATTTCGCGAACTTTATAAAAAGAAGGACGGAAAGTTAAAATTTGACCATTGCCGATTCGCCTCCTTCTCTCTAGTCTTCATAGTATTAATGCACTGATGGATCACGTGACATAACCCTAAATTATTAATTATTATTAAAAAGATAAGATAAGACAATAGGAAAAGTTCGCCCAAATTTTTATAAAATGATTAAAAAAACTCACTGCTTTTCATTAACCCAATCTCTAAGAGGGTTAGCTTTTGAAATAAGATCGTCAGCATTAGATATACAGCAAGCAAATAAAGTCAAGTTCATATTTATACAATTATTGTATTACTCATACTTGTTTTTAGCTTTTATGCTTATTAAAAAGAGCTTAGATTTATTTGTTTTTATTAAAGGCAGTTTGACAGTTAAGATTACAAAATCACAAATGTCAGACGTTCTTTAATAATTTTCATCAGATAAAAATCAGGATTGCACCAGTCGGCAATTTATTGGTCACGTGATCCATCATCAGTCCATCATTTTGTTGAATATTATAAAATGCCTATAAGGAGGCGAATCGGCATACTCGAAATACGGTCCCAAAAAACGCACGCTAATTGAGCTTTTATATTTCACCGTATAAGCGCTGATACTGCTAACGCTGTTTAAAATACATGGCTTCTTATGGGAATTATACTAAATTTTGTCAAAATAAAAATAAACTTGTTTATTGCTAAATAAAGCCCAGAATATACTGTAAATTATTTAATTTTATCTATATGAAATACAAATTAGGTAGGTATGACCGAATTCGAAATTTGGCAATTTCAATTTTGTGGCAAATTTTTTTTGAATTAAACTTATACGTAGTTTTAGTTTTAAAAACAACACAGTTTACAGTTTTTTTATTATTGTAATACAAGCATTAAGGGAGATTTACATACATCGTATTACCTCATTTTTTAATTTCGGCTTTCCCCGTTTTATTTGGCTAACAGTACCATCAGTAATATAGTCTCATAATATTTGGACATATTTTTTAAAAAGTATAAATTCTAGTAATAAAGTTAAAACATAGCAGCTGCGTAGTTCCTGAACTTTATTTTTATTTCTGATAAACTGTTTTACTGATCTAGTTAAAATTTGAACATTTCTGTTAAACTTTTTGCTCAGTGTGTTTATATAACAACTTTGTGACAATTATCAAAGTAAGCTACCTAATCATATTCAATATAATAACTTGTTAAAAAACAAAATTGCGGAGATTATATATTTTTTTAGTCTTATTCCGTTTCTGTGTATGGAATTGACAAAAAATATATAACGTTATTTGCTGTGTAAATCAGCAATACACAAAAATAAAAAAAAAATATCGTAAAAAATGGTATACAGAATCGTGGATCTGCGAAATTCCGCTTAATTAACTGCTTGTTTACGGCATGTATGTTCAGCGAAAATATGGCTGTGCCGTAATTAAGCAACCTAAGCGAACAATGTTTGATTATAATGTGTGATGTTATTCTCTAGAGGAATATTAACGGTACAGCCAGTTTACTATATAAGAATATTTTAACCTCTGAAATTCAAATATGCCACACTGGCCATCAACAAAATAGGTTCTTCCGCAATTTGCATCCCTTACTATCAAATAAATTTGTGAAATGGTAACTCGCATTTTATAAACTGAGAAGTGCCAAGTAAAGTTCGAAATAAAGTTAACACATCGATGGGTTTTTGTTTTTGTGTGTTCGCAATGAAATATATGCTTCCAGATATCTAGAACAATAAAAAAATACTGTTCAGTTCCGTTATACAAGCTTCAGCGTTATTGGTCACCTCTAAGACTTTTAATTTGTAAATACCGTTCCACCCTCAAAGGATAGAATTCAATTAAAATTAAGTTATTATTAATTTTAAATCGTTTATAGTGTTCTGTTGTTTTTTGGAATTTTGACTTTTGTATTTTTTCTGAAATATGAGTTGTCAATCTTATAAACATAAAAAACGTCTTTTTAATTCAGCGAACTTTGAATAACAATCAATGCTAAACAAATATTGTTGCCAGTATTTTCTGTAGCCCGATTTTGCTATCGTTGGCGGACTACCGGCTACCTGGCCAGATATTTACTTTGCGATTATTCTAACGATTACATTGCGAGCCAAATGTAGCCTGTAGCCTAATGTTCAGCGAAGAGAATTTTTCATATTCTAACTAATACTTAACGTAGACTTTATAAACTAGTCTACCTGCAGAAGAGTAAAAAGGAGAACAATAAAAATGCAAATAAAATTTGAAGTGCAAAAATTTATTTTTTGGCTACCTAAAGGTAATAATAAAGACAAAATACTTTATTAAAATAATAAATTTTAAGTGTAAACATTTAATTTTTCACTAATAGGTTATATTGGAGATTAAATACTTCGATATAATATTGAATAAACAAAAAATTACATTTGAAATAAAGATAGACATTTTATAATTAGAAATGCAAAACAACAGTATTTACTGAAAAAATATGATCTCATAAAAAATGAGCACGTGAATTTATTTTCATGGTTCTCTATAGGATTTAATGGACGCCGTATTAACAGAAATTTAATTTATGTTTATATGACATCTAGATTATAAAAATCGACATGCGTTGCTCTTTCGATGATTGTGGTTGAAGTTTTCTGGGTTTTCCTTACCTGTAAGTTAAATGACTTCATCAATCACCTTAAAGTCGCCCCGAAGCACCATGGAAAAATTCATAAAAATAATATTAATATTATTGTCTTGTTGCACTACCTCAGTCTCGAGCAGCTGGGTAGGTGGTTTATCCGAAGCTTAACCAATGCTTTTGGGATTTTTATAGGTCTTAAAAATATTTTGTAGGCTTTATATTAGGTTAGAATTCTTGCCTAGACCCTAACAATGCTATTTTATGGACATCGTATGCATTTGCTTCATCGGTGATTTGTTTTAAATGGTCATTAAATCCTCTTTTGATTAGCCCCAAAGTACCTTCTATTACTAGCACTTGGCCTTTACATTCCACATTCTCTGTACTTCTATCTGAAGGTCTTTGTATCTTGAAATCTTTTCCGCCTCTTTAACCTTGATGTTCTGATCACTGGAAATAGCGATGTCAATGAGTAAACAGATCGTTTCTTTTCTATTGTGGTATACTATGTTGGGACGGTTGGCGTTAATGGTCCAATCTGCTCGTATGGGGTAATCCCACATAATTGTAGATTCCTGTAAATTTACCACTGGCATTGGTACATGGTCGAACCATTTGTCGGGTACTTCGCCTCCAAGTTGCTTGCAGATTGACAAATGTATTTGACCAGCTACCTTGTTGTGCCAATGAGTATACTCGGTAGCAGCAAGCTTGTTGCATGCACTTAGTATATGCGCGGTTGTCTCTTCTGCTTTTCCACATATTTTACATCTGATGTTTATTTGTAAACCAAGTATTCGATTTTGGTAATATCTGGTGTTTAAAGCTTGATCCTGGGCTGCGATTATCAAACTTTTGGTCTCTCCCTTGAGGTCTGATCCGCGTAGCCACGCTATACTGGCATCTTTGTCTACATGTGGCTAATTTAGATATTTAAGGAATTGTACGTGTAGTGGTTTTTTATTTAAACGTTTTATCCTGTCATATTCGATGGCATCTCTCAGTTTGTGGGAGTTTTCTGCTATTTCACTTGTCAATTTATCAGCGCTTTGCTTTGTTGGCTGTATGTAGCCGTCTTTAATGGTACTTGCTAACTGGGTCAGAGAGTATTTAGATTTAATATTTTTATGCCTATTTACCATTTTTATTAATATGTCGTTACTTTGTACCACATACTTGCTGAGGCCAGTAACTGCAATACCATGGGCTGATTCGAGCTCGGATAATCCACGCCTACCATCTTTCCGTTTGATGTAAATTCTACCTGCATCGGATATTGGTTGCTTTCATTTTATTTTTCGAGTTAAAATGGGTTTTAAGCACAAGACGCAATTGACGGTAATATTCTTTTTTAATTTTACTTTTCATTTGTTCGTGCTTTTAATTAAATAACTTAAATGCAAAATATATGATATTAAAATATATAAAATATTGATTATACAAAATATTGAATACACAAATTATTGGTTTCACCTTGTCAACTACTGTACTATCGAGATACTGTCCATGTTAGCGTCTTAATAGTGATTAATGCCTCGTGATTCCACTACAAAGATGGAATTACCCCATTGCTGTTATTTCTGCTAAAACCCTCGAATGATAAATATGTAATTACGCAACAACATTATTACTGTCAGAATACTGGTGATGGATACTTTGTTTACATTATGTCTCGAATACGATTTGAATATTAGAACCAGGACCGCCATGGCATCAGCAGATTACATTATTCATGAATCTTTATTGGAATGTCTGAGGCAAGGTCTCATGTTTTCGAATTTTCCAATGAAATAAAAAAGATAAATCGAATAATAATACAGGAACAATTGGATTATCTTGCGATAGTGATGAATGTGAAAATTTGTTTTTTAGAAGGGATAAGCTGACTATCTACATATTTATATAATATGTAAATGATTTTGATTTTATATAATAATATATTACAAATTCTAGATAAATTTAGATTTTTGCCTGCAAGTAAGTTTACTTGAAATTTATGGAACACTGATGAAAATTATAGTGCTAAACTATAACGAATACCATTTTAAATCGTAGAGTACAGCAAGAGACGTCGTTTTACGTCATAATCACGTCTAGTTTAGGTCAATTACGTTATTTTGAAAATTGTGTGATGTTGCTTTATTTGTTCGAACCTTTTTTCTAGTTTTGAAAATGCCAGTGTTTTGGCTGATGTATAATTAAGATTTGGTCTATTCGGTATTTTGTGTTGCCTATATGGCAGACATTTTTTATTTCAAATCTAACGTTAATTTTGGCATGCGCAAATTATTTCTGCGTATTAATGATCAGTCGTATTTCGTTACTTATCACCGATAGTTAATTAGAAAAAGATTCTAATCCGACCATTTTGTACGCCGGTTCTGATTTTTTAATATTAAGGCAATTACCGATGTATATTCCTTTTTTCCTTTCCTAATATTTTTCCTTAAGTACATCAAGTTCGAGACGGGATACAGAATTATTTTAAATGTAAGAAAAACTAGTTTCCAAAATATGATTTTCCATACAGTTCACTAAATACATATCAATATTACAACCTTAAAATTAATTTTAAATTGGTATTCTGTATTTTTGAGAACCTCATCTTTACATTCGTAGTCAAATAAACATTTTTGTCCAGGGTTTAACAATATTAACCGGAGGAAATGATATTAACAAAGAATTTATATACCCTTTAACGACCAGAGAAAAGAATAACAAAATGGTACTCGTAAAAACTTTTAATTAGAAAAGGGACCAAACCCAAACCAACTCAGGTTCCTAACGAGCATAAGCGTAAACGGCGGTTATGGCCAAGATGTTTTTCAAAGGGGCCAGCTATCCAATTCAAAAATTCATCACGAGGTTGCGGCGAAGTAATGGCGGCCGACAAAACTCAACCGCTAATATTCCACAAATTACAGGCACCAAACCAATTGCCCTCACAGTAATGGAGAAAACGGGGATTAATCCTCACTGACGGAGATGGCTCACAAACCACTAAAAATCTTCCCGTAATCCCAAAGTAGCTCAATAGCAAAAAGCAAAACCGTCCAACTTAGCTAACCAACACTGGTTTTCTCGTTTTTTTTTAAAACAACGCCGTCTTCAACTTCTTCGTCTACCGAGAGTCCTCGCCGTAGACCGAACGTTCGGGACCAATTACCTCTCGATGTAGTCGTCACCTGACCTCAAAATGTCGTTCTAACCAATCAACAAATTATCCGTGCTTACAACCACTACAAACAAATCAAAATTACCAGAACTCGAATTCGTGAATACCAGAACTACTCACCACCAGCCGAGATGATCCTCGAAAATTAATAATAACGAAGGGTGTTATCTTCGTCAAGAATACCGTGTTAAACAAATCGATGAATCTATTACCGTCAAAATACGACACGCACACACCGATAAATCACGTCGAGAATGTCATGAAATAGGCGAGTATCAAATCCGGAATGACACAATTTCCAGTAATCAAACGAACACAGAGCTGCAACGAACGCAGTACTATTACCATATGACAAGATCATTAACTATAATATCGTTAACCTAACTATTCCGACGAAAACGTCAAAAACAACAAAAAGATGTTATTTATTAGTTTTCTACAACTTACCAAAAATCGAAAGATAAAGATATATTTAAGATTAGATTGGAAGAATATATGTAATTGGATGAAATTTCGCTAATAACTTGAGTGAATATTCAAAATCCTGGATCTAAAAAAGCGATACATGCGAAAAATTAAGAAGAAATTCACCATAAAAGGTATAATGTATCTATTTAGGTACTAAACAAGTACTGAAACAGGCTAATTAATTCAATAATAGCAGCAAAACTGTCATTTTTAGAGACGATTAAATGAACGTAATAAAGGTAACACGACCTCACTCTAAAAGAACTGTAATACCTCACAGGGGATATAAAGAAACGGTATTATACGCCGACACTCGAACGGCGGATATAACTATTGAAATGTTATAAAGAGTTTCTAGACACTTTGAAACACACTATACATAACAATTTTGGGTACGCTAACACTTATTTAAAAAAAAAATTACCTTAAAATCCAAAATCCTTAAAATTTGTTGTCGGGTTTCCATCATAAAACAAATGTAAAATAAACCATTTTCACTGATTTCTCGTTGTAGAAACGGCTAAATATCAATATAAGACCATTCATAGAGCAATAAACCGTACCAAATTTTTTCATAAACGATCAAATTTTCTTATATTTCATTTTTAGTTTGTTACAAAAATAAATAAACACTAAATTATTTTTAATGACAATTGATGTGTCTAGTTTCTATAAATGCGGTGTTGCCAAATAGAGTAAGAAAACATATAAGTCAGGAAATAATTTGGTTAGTGAAAGTTGGCTGAAAAATTATATAGTGTCTGGCCAACAGGTAAATTTGGATCTCGAAGTGAAAACAATTGTAGTAATCACAGACAACCGTCTTTTTATTTCATTTTAAGATGATTGTACGTTAATTATGGCATGTCGGTACTTATCTAATATTAAAAAAAACAAAAATTCAATTTGAGCTGTGGCCAGACCGTTGGAGTTTATGCCGGTCGGCGTAGCCAGGTATGGTTTAAAAATTTTCTGGTGGCGGCGAAGCCGCCACCTTACAAGAAGTCGTTCCTTCATTTTCTTATTGTATATTTTCTTATTATTAGATGCCCACGATACAAGACACGTTCGTTAAAAGTTGGGATCGAGGTTCACTGGCCAGACGCTAATGTGGGTTGGTTAGGTAAGGTTTTTTTTTCAATTTGAGCTGTGTCCAGGCCGTTGGAGTTTATGCCGGTCGGCGTAGCCAGGTATGGTTTAAAAATTTTCTGGTGGCGGAGAAGCCGCCACCTTATAAGAAGTCGTTCCTTCATTTTCATATTATTAGATGCCCACGATACAAGACACGTTCGTTAAAAGTTGGGATCGATGTTCACTGGCCAGACGCTAATGAGGGTTGGTTAGGTTAGGTTTTTCAATTTGATCTGTATCTAGGCCGTTGGAGTTTATGCTGGTCGGCGTAGCCAGATATAGTTTAAAAATTAACTTGTGGCGGCGAAGCCGCCACCTTACAAGAAGTCGGTCCTTCGTTGGCCGTAAATTTTTTGGTAGCACCACCCTACAAGAAGTCGTTGCTTCATCTTCTTATTGTATATTGTTAGTTTAGGTTAGGTCGTCGAAGAGTATTCTGCCGATGAGGGTGAGGAAAAAGATCTTAATATGGGTATTTTTTAAATCGTTAGTTTTATATAATTTTTCTGATACTGAAGTCAATTGGTTGGCCTGGTACAACGCAGGGCATAGGTAAAAATTACCATTGCTATGTAATAGATAATTGATATGGCAACATTGTATTTCTTTTAGACATATGTCACACTGCAAATCTTAATTGTCATAGTCTTTACGAAAATTAAAAATTTCCGACGAACCTAAACATGAGCTTAAATTAAAAAAATAATCTGTTTACGAAAAAATTTGGATGGTTTATTGCATTATGGATGGTCTAGTGTTATTATTTAGCAGTTTCTATAACAAGAAATTAATCAAAATGATGTAGTTTAAATTTTTTCAACATCGAAATTGGAGGACACATTTTAATAGTTTTAAGGTAAGAAAAAAATATTTTATAGCGTTTGCAGGGCAAAAAAAGTATTTTGAAATGTATTTCAGAAGGCCTGAAATCGTTTAAAAAAAAATTAAAAAAAATAGCCCGTTCGACTGTTGGCGGATTTTTCCAAAGAAACGAAGACTGTAGTAAATAAACATCCTTATTTGGGTAAAAAGGTAAGCGTAGACTAAAATTATAAAAAGTACTTGTCTTAATATAAAAACCTGATCGTTACAGTATTTTAAAATAATTTTTAAAATACCTATTAACAAAACATGTCTTTTGTTTGTTCCATTGGATTTTGCTTTCCAACAAGTACAAACCGCTGATTAAACAACGGACGAATAGACGGACTAACATGCGCAGTAATTAATTTACGAATGCATTCATGCACAAGTCAGAGACACATCAGTACGGAGCTGTTGGCACAAACCTATTACCTTGCTATTTCGGATTTTTTGCATCAGTTTGGCATATTCATTTGTGCCGTGTGATTTGATGTCTTGAGTTTCGTCAGATTGATATTTAGGAAGCTTTTCTATAACACAAAGTACATGTTTTTATGATTTTCACAAGTAACAATTTCTAACAAACGATCTGTATATCTAATATAACTAACTATAACTTTCAAAATACTTTAATAATCTATATCTTTATTTTTAGACATTTGGTTGATTACCTATTATTATAAACTCTTTAAATAGTATTGCTATACTAAACTGAAAGTAAAATACAATAAATAATAGCTGCAATTCATCAAAACGTTGATTGGCTAGAAGCTAAAGGCGGTGATATTTGACTCCTTAATCATTTTCTAAGTACATGCACGTATCCACAGAAAATCATTGGAGAAATTGTGTTTTGCTTATAACTGTTGTAATAGCATGGCGTTACCTTGTGATAAAATGTTAATTTCAAAACACTTATAAGAGATTTTGACTAGCTCATAGAAGTTTAACACCAAGCATTACTTACCTTTAATCAAATTAAAAAGAAATGAGCACATTGACTATATAGTTTTCTCAGTCGTGAATTCGGCTTTTCTAATAGACACCTCTGGGATAATAATTTTCTGGGAGCAATCTGGGAGTTGAGCAATTCTCTTTTTTTATTTTTAGAAAGCTAGTGAGAATTATAAACTCGAGTTTCATCAAATAGAAATTAATAAAAACTTATATATAAATTTTAATTTGAGTAAAAGAGAATTGTTGTAACCTTCAAAAAATAAGATTCAACATATATATTTATAAAAATGAATTAGTTTATTCAATTAAAAAAAAAATAATCAGAAACAAGTCAATATTAAACTTTATCTGGTAAATTAACTTTTATATCGTCATTAATAAAACTAGCCACTATTAGTTACCACTATTTGATTTTGGCTGGAAACTTCCTTAGGATGCAGTTGAGCTATAATTCTACTACTCAAGAACGAACACCAAATCTCGCATTTCCCATGATTCTGCTACTCGAGCATGAACAGCATACCTCGTTCTGTCGTTCTAGTTCTTACGTGTAACTTTTAGCTCTTAGCTTGTGATTTTCAAGTGTTAGCTTTCAACTGTTAGCTTTCAACTATTAGTTTTCAACGGTTAGCTTTCAACTGTTAGTTTTCAGCTGCTCCTATTCGTTTTCTAAACAAAAATAAATTATTTTTTTTACGTGGGCCTTATATGAGATAAAAATTAAATTTGAAACATCTATTTTTTAAAATTAAATCGATATAATAAAAACTAATTACTATAAACATTGTGCAATTCCAGCAACCAGAATGAATTATAAAAATATATTTAGAAAAATTTAACTTTACTTTCAAAAAAACTAATAACTAACAACAGGTTGGAATATTATTTCTATTATTCTATTTTTACAATGAAATTATACTTTTTTTAATGCTTACCACTTTTACAGCCAAACACTACCAGATACTAAGAGATAGTAATCATAAATGAAATTTTAAAATCTAATGGCGAAATCGTTTGATTTACTGTACTCCCACTTCACGAAATTTCCCTTTCTTTGGAATATTGCGTGCGGCGATAATTGAATTTAAATTAATCGAAAACTATTTATACAGGATGTCACACAATTAAAATAACATTTTTAACTGGAATTTTAAAATATTACACTGTTTGAAAAATCTAGTTAATGCTGTTTCCTAATGTGAATAGAAGAGGCTTTTACGAAATTCTGGATTCCTCTAGTGATGTAATTCATACAAAAGTTTGATGAATTGTTTGTTTCATCAACGGTCAACCATTCTATAAAACTCTATAAAATCGTCGATGGATTGTGGTGGAATAGATCGCGTGGTATGGCAGTTGCAGTAAAGTGAGTGTCACCGATGTTGTCATCGGTTTTTTTTATCAAAACAAAACGAAAAATATCTTTTTATACACCCACATGGATATTAGCTTATCTACGCAAAGATTATAAAACGAAAAAGTATGCTATTGCCTTCAACTGAACGAATATATTTCATATCCATTTTAGGTAGTGAAAACACCGCAAAAAAAATGAAATACACCAATCAACGTTCATATTTTGATCAACCGACGGCTATTAATTTTAAAATTTTAAGTAAGTGACAATTCTGTCAAACTAATTATCAGTATATTTTTTAGTTATTAAGATTAAACATACATTGAAATGGGTTATTCTTGTCTATAATTATAAATAATTTGTTAATTTAAATAAAACCATATGAAGTCAATTTAATAACGAGTATTAGAGCAACAAAAATAAAAGAGTAGATGGTCCTGTTGTTACGGTTTAGATTTCAAGAGTCGTATTTTATATATAAATATATAATTTTATAAAATTACAGTAATAGCCATCAGTTTTAAAAGTCATATTAATATTAAATCAAAATAATCACTTAGCTTTTTTTTAAATAAGTCCAGCAAGGAAATCTTGACCAACTATTTGTTCGGTAATAAAAATGAATCTCACTATTAAAAATCAGCTAGAAAATACTAAAATCTTCCATGCTTCACCCCTTTTATTGATTATCAGCACAATACTAGCTTTTATAACAATTACAATATCTTTTTTTGACTTTAATATACCCCATTTTGTTTTGTTTACCTTTTTCCAACTGGTTCTTCTTCTACTAAATTTTATCCCTATTCTACCTCTACCTAGCCAGTGAATTATTCAATCTTTGAGCCATCAGCAGGGTTTTACATGTCTTATAGTAAGAGACCAATCTTTGAGGTACAAAGTTTTAAACTTTGAATTTTGATTAAGCCATTTTCGCTCATTTTGTTACTAGTAAGTGCTCTCACGAAACTAATTTCGGATTTTGCCTAACAACAAAATTGTGTATTAGGAAACATATTTAGGGACTAAGAAAGGCACTTATAGCGGATACTTTTCCTAACGCAACCAATTATTTACTTACTTTTTGACCACATTTCATCAACCGTAAGTGTAACTAACTCTGCATGATGACTATTGCCTCTCATAACCTTTTCCTATTTCAGGCCATCCACTTTACATCTACTTTACTTCTACTTCTACTCTACTTATACTTTGCTTTAACTTCACCTTTAACTTCCCCCTTTGTTAACTTCATCCATTTACTGTTCATCTACTTTCTACTATCGGCCTGGACAAATTAATCTGAATTTCCATGCTTGCGGTGCATGCTATACCTCTGCGGTCGGCCCTAACAGAGAAGCCCCACTCTGGACAACCACTATTAGTATATCAAGTAAGATTAAACCATATTGTTACGCTGGTTTTTGGTATCACAATTTATTTTAACTCAACTTTGACAACAATTATACAACTGATACAATAACTCCAACTGATAACATTAACATGTAACGTCTATCATGAAACTGAAACTCTGACGTCAGGTCGTCGTCTTATATAGCTTACCTCGACCTTCTAGAACGTTCTCGAACAATCTGGACTTTTCTTTGACAAGGAATGACATTTCGAGACATTTCGGGAATATTCTATCTTCTTCATTTACTCGTACCTTTACCTATGACGACTGCAGCACGCTACAGGGTGCTGCGTAACAATATTTTACTTTTGCCTTACTTAAACCTTACTTTTACCTGCACCCAGTTGCTACGTCTGCTTGCTACCAGTCGTGCTTTAAGCTTGTGTCCTTAGTTGAACCCTAAGTGTATAAACATTAACCTTTATTTTAGCAGAGCTTATCGTGCCACCACATGCTTAATAATAAAGCTAGATCATTATTATTTACGTACTTGTAGACCAAAAGTATACTCTTAGCCCCGTAACTATTACTTTTGTGTTGTGAATACTTTTTTTTAAGCATATTAGTTGACTATACAAAGTAAAATATATAGTTAGACACCAGCGACTTGGGTTGTATTAAACCACCACATTTTATTCAAGTGTTTTATTTCTTTTAACTTTACCCAGACACTCTCAGATGAAAACCGGGCATAATATAGTTAAAATTAACTCATACTTGTGTTACCTTAGCCCTCTACCATCTTGAGTCGAAGGTTAAATTGTGATCAGCGTTCTAGTCTTCCACAGAAGACTGAAGTTCGATTCTCGGATGGGGTAAAAATGAAATTTACTTTTTTCTTATTGCAAAAACTACTATTGCAGTGAAGAAGATTATAGATTTTAACCTAACTTTTATTTAACAAGTTCTTGACAGAAATCTTAGCGGAAACAGCATTATTTTGTGACAATTAGTGGTTCAGTGCTAGAGTTGCCGAACCAACAATTTATCAAAGCACGTAACCTCTGTCTACTAGACGTAACTGCCTAATCTTTAGGCACCGAAAACGAATAATTTATAAGAATTGGCAATTTTGGCATGCACAGAAATTATTTTAAAATAATAATATTCGCAAATAGGTTGTTCTAAAATTATTAAACGTTAATAAATGGAGATCAAAGCACTTTACCTGAATCTACTAGATGAAACTGCCTAATCTTTAAGTACAGATGGTGGCACCGAAAATGAATAATTTTCAAAAAAAAGTAATTTTGGAAAATTGTTAGTAAGGCAACTCTGGCACTGGGCCACTCAAATGGTGAACCACAATTTCACCGATACAAACGTCACCTGTATCTGTAACGTGTGGAGGGTAGGTTATCCCCACGGCACTTGGGCCTCATTAGGACCATTGTGCATCCTCCTAGCTCCTGAGCTCGTGAGCCTGTCTATAGATTTAAAATAGTTGACAACGTGGCCAAGAGGTGCTTCTCTTATATCGACCAGTGTTAGCCGATACTCGCCGAACACAAATCTTCTAATAAATGAGAGAGCCGAGCAATCGTAAAGGATGTGCTCGATGGTCTCATCTTCTAGTTCGCATCCTCTGCAAAGTGCGGATATTGAAAACCACATGATATGGAGATGCTTTCGTACTTGGCAATGACTACTCAGAATGCCTGTGACTAAATATTTGTTAGCTGCAGTGTTGTCAGGATAACTTAAGAGCTCCCTGGCAACTCTGCAGTTTCTTGTTTTATCCCATATTTCCTTGAATTTTACAAGGGAATGTTCTTTGATTAGGTCTGTCACTATCGATTTTGGCAGGCCAATAGTAGGGTTAGGTCCAAAAAGTATTTGGTTGGCTGCTTCCTTGGCTAGTGAATCAGCAAGACGGTTACCTTTCGATGTGGCGTGACCTTTGATCCATCTTAAGGTGACCACATTGTTGACGGATACTTCGGCCAAAGCTTCGTGAGATTCTAGTACTAACCCTGAGTAAATTCGTGGTCTGTTCGGGGTGGGTAGTGCTTGTCTGCTATCTGTATAGGTAAGCATGTTCCGTCCAGTGATATTGTTTCTGGTTACTTCTTTGGCTGCTCTGAGAATCCCCGTTAGCACTGTTTGAACTACACTGGCACTATTGCTCACAGCCGATTTTCTGTTAAGGTTTAAGAACTTTATATGGCTTTTCGCCTTACCAGATCCTACATCGGGTTCTATTCCAACCATGCGGAGGCATGTCATTTTCATCAGAGCAACCTTCTTGATGTATATATCAAGAAGAGTGAGACTAAGAATGACTTCCATGGCTCTGGTAGGTGTTGTTTTCCTGGCTCCTGTTATGTTGAGACATGCTGTTCTTTAAATTTGTTCTAGCTTACGGATATCTTTTAGTTTTTGGGTTTTCGGTACCCAGACAACTGAACCGTATGTTAACATAGGTCTTATGATAGCCGTGTAACTCCATGCGACGACTCTGGGGGAGAAACCACAGGTGTGACTCAGGGTTCGACGGCATTGTTTATAAGCAATGTATGCTCTTTTAACTCTTTTTTCTAATTGCGAGTTCCATGTTAACTTGCTGTCAAAGGCAATACCTAGGTACTTTAACTCTGTTGCAAAGTTTAGTTTTGTGTTGAGGAGTTCTGGAGGTTTTAATTCCATTTTCGTCATTTTCCTTGTGAAAAGGACCATTTCTGTCTTCTGAGGATTAATAGACAGTGAATGGTCCTTGCACCACTGTTCGATCATTTTTAGAGCTACTTGCATTCTTTCGCAGAGTATGTTCCTAAAATTCCCTATTTACAGATTGACCAGGTCATTTGCATATGCTATTGTGTAGTGACTCTCATTATTAAGGTGGCTGATAAGAGTGTTGAGGATCATATTCCACAGTAGAGGTGATAGCACCCCTCCTTGTGAACATCCCCTTGCAATTAAACCTCTAAAATTCACATCTTCTACACTTATGTTTACTACTTGCTATGAAAGCATGTTATGTATCCACCCACTAATCATTTGTAAAATATTCCTGATGGTTAGTGAGTGTATTATCTTTGGGAAGGTGGTTTTATTAAAAGTGCCTTTTATGTCTATGAAAACACCCAAGGCGGGCTCCTTATTGTCCAGGGATCTTTCTATCCGGCTATCAATTAGATGAAGGGCTGAATCAGTAAATCTGCCTGGGGTGTATGCATGTTGGTTTGGGTGTAGTGGTGTTGTGATCAACGCATCTCTTACGTACCTTTTGCATAGCCTTTCCAATGTCTTCATGGAAAACGATGTCAGACTAATTGGTCGATATGTTTTTGGGACAGTGTAATCCATCCTTCCAGGTTTAGGTATAAATGCCACTTTAACCTCTCTCCATTTTTTGGGAATATACCTCAATGCCAACGAGGATCTGAATATACCAACTAGGTGCATTGGAGTTCTTCCAGACCCCACTGAAGTAGGGTTGGATAGATGCCGTCAGGTCCTGGCGATTTTTATGAAGAGAAGCTGAATATTGTACATCTAATTTTTTCATAGTCTATAATGTGTTTGGCAGTTTGCCAATCATAGACAGATGGATTGTATTTTTCCTCTACTCAGTCGGTCACGTCTGTGATGACCGAGTCAGGGAAGTGTGTTGACAGCAGAAGTTTGATGCTATCTTCGAGGTTGGCAGTTTTCGTGCCATCCTCTTTGATTAGCGCACCACTGCTTCAGTGTGGTTCTTTTGAGAGAGCATTTTGAAGCTTCGCTGCTTGCGGGAAATCTTCGATTTCTTCGCATTAGGATCTCCATGCATCTATCTGTTTTTGTCTGGCGATTTTTTTGTATTCTCTGAGGTGATATTTGTAAGTATCCCAGTATTTTTTGAGTTTTGTGGTTCTTGACTCTATAAGAGAATTCTTAGTCATCTTCCTGGGGTGATCCAACTCGTGACACCATCATGAGGTAGTCGTCTGATCTTGTTGGACCAACCTAAGAGGACATGATTTCTTATAGGCATTGCTTATTCTGCTTTGGATAGTGTTCGTGTACTTTTCCAAAGCAGTATTATTGTTTGGTGTTTCGGCCTCCATCTCTCTCTTAGCCCCTTGGAGAAGGTGGGCGTAGGTTGCCTTGTCCGTCTTCTTAGGGTTCCGAGATAGCAACATCAAGTTTTTTTTTGAATGTTAATCAGCGGTGGTCTGAAATCGAAATGCTAGTTTAGAATTGATTTATAAATACCATTTGTGGATAAAGTGATATCTACTAGTGTTTGACTGCGAGATTTAAAAATGTTGGTGTGGCACCTTTATTTAAAATACAAAGATTCTTGGTAATTATATAATCATAAAGTGGCTTACCTCTAGCGTTGTTATCCTTACTGTCCCAACTGAAGTGATGAGCGTTTGAGTCGCAACCTATTACCAGCTCAAACTTCTGTTCCAGGCAGTATTCAATCAGATCGCCTATTTTAATACACATCAAAGTATATTTTACCAAAAATATTTGATGAATTTAGTGACCGTTTGAAGTCATTAAAGTAAACATTATCAAATAAAGGAGGAAGGAACACTCAAAGTAGGGCGTGGCTTTATGACAAGCTAGCATAGGATAAAAAGTGCAGATAAAATAGCACAAGGATAAAATAGCGCAAGGACAAAATATCGCAGGACAAAATAGCGCAAGATAAAATGGCGCAATGACAAAATAGCACGTAACGAACAAGATATGTTTTTTATTTACTGAAATATATTGAAATAATGCGTAAAAAATACTGTTCCAACGACGTCTATCTAGAGAACTTTTGAAATGTAGTTTCGTTTCTTACATTTTAGAATCCGACCTACATTAGCTCAAAATAATTTCGCGCAAGTTAAATTTGCTGCAAAAAATTTGCGCCGAGACAAATACGTCATAAACAAGATAGCGCCCGATATAAATAAAGTGAGACCAATTAACGCCTAGTCTAATTATAGTGAGTTAAGGTGATTACAGCACACCCTTATAATTTTCTGACAACGATATCTCAAAAAGTATTTTTTTTTTAATTAAAATTTTGGCAAAATAAACTATGCAATAATATCTAGAATGTGCATATATTTTAAAGTTTTAATTCCTTTCAGTTTCCAAGAAAAAATCAAAGAGCTTTAAATGTTAAAATATCAAAATAAAAATTAAATGCGTTCCTCAACAGCACTACTCTTAATATAATCCATAAATTTAGGCTCTTAATGTATTGTTAATGATTTTTTAAATTCGCCAAAATTAGTGGCTAAAACTCCTCGTTAAGTGCTATCTTCTGGTGTAATCTGTTCTAAATCATTGAAGGAAGCAAATGATGAATGAGAGTGTACGATACGATAGTTACAGACGCGTTGCAACAGAAGGCAGCTCTTAACAAGGCGTTTTAGCAACTAATTTAGGTGAATTTTAAAAAGTCATTAATAAGACATTAAAAGCTTAAATTTCGGGATTATATTAAGAATAGTGCTGTTGCGGAATGCATTTATTTTTATTTCATTTTAAAAATTTTTAAAGCCCTTTGATTTTTTTCCCAGAAATTGGAAAGAATTAAAACTTTAATATATTTGCATATTCTAGATATTATTGCCCTATTTATTTTGCCCTGCGCTATTTTGTCTCTGCGCTATTTTGTCTTGCGCTATTTTGTCCTTGCGCTATTTTATTCTTGCGTTGTTTTGTCCTGCGCTATTGTCTGCGCTATTGTATCCTGCGCCATTTTGTCCTGCGCTGTTTTGTCATGGAGCTGTAGGAGACTCAATGATAAAATAGCGTAGGCCAAAATAGCGCAAGATAAAAGGGCGTAGACAAGATGGCGCAGGACAAAATAGCACAAGACAAAATGGCGCAAGGGCAAAATAGCACGTAACGAACAATATGTGTTTTTTTAATTAATGAAATTCATTAAGATAATGCGTAACAAATACTGTTCCGAAAACGCCTATATAGATAATGATTGAAGTGTAGCTCCATCTATCTCACACCTTAGGATTTAACCTATTTTAGCGCGAATCAATTTCGTGCGAGACAAATTTGTGCCGAGACAAATACATCAGAGACAAGTTAGCGCCTGCTATAAATAATGTGAGAGCAATTAACGCCTTGTCTAACTCTAGTGAGTCAAGTAAGCGCTTTTTCAAAAAAATTATAACAAATTATGACACAACAAAATATGACAGTATTCTTATTAAAATTAAAAAAAAAAACTTAAACTAATTTATCTAAACTATGCAGCAGGTTAGGTAAATTAGTTATGACTCTTATTGAATTTTCCTAATATTCCATTTTTTGTGAACTACTCTGGAAAATCAACAAGTGCGCTTATGAGAACTAAAATATATTAAAAAAATATACGAACGGTTTTAAAATCCATCAAAACCAAACCTAACTAGACAATAATTATTTCAATTATTGATGAATGCAAGCAGCAAATAATTTTTTTATTAGACCCTTTGGCGTTGTTCGTTATTCGACAATTTACTTTTGATAAATGACCCAATTGCTCCAGGCGGTACAAGAAATTTGTTCTTAATTCCACGTATCTAATAACATTTCTCAACAAAGTAACGGTTTTAAACGAATTATTTACATACCTCGTATTATAAACTTTGAGTAAATTGTTATTTACGATAGATAGCTAAGGAATAATGGCTCTTTAATCACTATATTTTGCTAAAGTTACCAAATAAAAATTGTAGGAAAATCATAAATATAATTAAAAAGTAAATCGTAAATAATAAAATTAATAGCTCTTAATGATAATGAATACCAACTTATTGAAAAAATAATTATTTTTATTCTTGTGCTTACTTACTGAAATCGTTCATTTAATATCCATTGCATGTTAATGGTAACTTTTTTTATATAAAAAAATGGTAATAAAACTATTAAAGAAGGACATTTAATTTGAAGAAGAGAGCTCTGCTATTACAAACAATATTTAATTAATAAACCTTATATCCCCAAGGAAGTTAAAAAAAGTAGTTACATGTATTGGGTTACGATTTAACTCTATTACGAGCAACCACTCTGCCATAGACTAATGTATATGTGATAGTTTTTTAGCTTTAACTTTGAGCTGGGAAGTAATTCCACACACTTCTGATAGCGACCATTGGTCTATCCACATAAAATATAATAATTTTCATAAAAATATAATAATACAACAAAAATGTAAACTTCATTACCGAAACGTGACGCTTTACACAACGATATCATCATAATCATAAAACATTTTACCACATTCAGTAGTGTGTGCCGAAAAACCGAGTGAAACCAGCAGGAATCCGTTAAATTCCCAAGTTGTTTATATTTTTTTTTTTATTTGCAACCTTATCAGTATTTTGGAAGCAAATCCAGATTTTGTCTGCTAATTTTACAATAACATTGAAAGCCGTATAAAATAATTTGGTCCATTTCAATTAAATATGTTGTCAGCAAGGTTTAATTATTTATTAAAAATATATAATAATCCTGTACCTCCACAAGGTTTACATGGGTGGAGCGTATAACTGGTCCTTCGAGTAGTAGCAGCGAAATAATGTCCGATGAAAATTTACCTCGCAGGAGTACAAGGAAAAATGCAGGTGTACCCCTTGTGAGATACGGAAAAAGCTTGCCTAACGAAGCAGCAGGAATGGGTCCACAACCTAATTCAAATGATCCGAAGAACAGATTAAGGATATTAGAATAAAAAAGTTCTGTCAAAACGGTAAACTAACATATATCAAAGAAAATGGAAGATATTAAGTCTAAGAAAAGAAGTATTGAGTTAAGAATGTTAGAGTTATAAATGGAAACTCTTTGTGAATAAGAAAAATCAATACATGAATCCTTTAAGTGCAAGATGAAGAAAGGCGTCTATTAAATCCAAAGATATTTATTTACCTTCTGAAAATTATCAACTAACTGGGTTCATGAATCATAACAAAACCAGGAAGATTATGTGATTGACAAGAAGTGTCCATCGACAAATCTGTCTGCATCTATTGTTGAAGACAAAGAATTATATAAAATAGATCAAAAATCAATAAAAAACTATCCCAAGTTAGATAGAGATGTTAGCAACAATGAGCCCAACCGCAGCTTTGGTGAAGTTATGTTTGATTACATAAAGAATTTAAATGCAAATTTGAAGAAAATTATCGTAAAACAGAAACCGTCATACTTACAAGAGTTGTAACATGTGATGTTTGTTTTACTTACCGTGTTTTAGCTCAATTTTAATTAGGGCCGTGAGTAGCACTTAATAACCTTGACAAAATTTAACTATAGGAAAGGGAAGGAGGGCGCCACCAAACTTACATAAACATATCATTTAAGGTGAATTATAATAGTTTGGCAAATATAATTAATATGACTTATGTTAAAACAAGAATGTATATGTTTATGCAGGCAAGTAACAAGTACAATCTACACAAGCTATGATTCATTTAAATTACTTCTTTATTTAATTTCAATGATAAAAAAATGAAACTTATCTCAGAGTAGGATTGGTGTTAGGTCTTCAATCTTTCTTTAAGGGTCGATCAAATAAGGATGGTCTCCTACAGCGATGCGTTTTCTTCTAACCATAAATTAACATGTTTGTTACCACAACTTCATATATCTTCTAACCATAACTTCAACTATCTTTTCAGCGTATTTTTAAACCATATTTTCAACTATCTTTTCAGCGTATTTTTAAACCATCCAAAGGTTGACTTATCTAAAAGATTGAGACCTTTTTGAAGTTTACGTAATAAGGAAAAATAAGGAAGAAGGAGGTAAGATGTTTCTGAACACAGAATGAATAAAAAATAGATCTTTACAGAAATTAATGACACGTTCTAGAACATCTAACCTCACATTTTTAACAACTAAATAAATCCCAATCTATTTCGTTAATCTTTGCAGAAATCTTGTAAATATTAACCTTTTACTCACCACAAAATACTGATGGTTGTCACCACTAATAAAAATACCACATACTGTTTAAGATTAATTAAATATTAGCAGATTTAATAACCTCGACTGCCTCGTTCTGAGGTATTGTTGCAAAAAGACTTTTACAAGTAATACCTGTCGAAAGTCAAATTCACTTTCCGAACATACAACTTATAAAACCAAAAATAACTATATAAAATATTTGTAGCGAGTTATATGAACTCTAAGTGCAAGCTTGCAAGCCGGTCTTCGACCTGCTTCGTCAGCACAAGCTAACTTATAAATATATGTAAAATTGTAAAATTGTCATTCCTTATTTTTTTATCAGAGTAAAACGTTTGTTAAGTAAAATAAAATTTTTTAAAAAATTAATTTTTCATTCCTTAAATTTATCTAGCGACAGAATGAAACTAACGGTCCTAATAGAGATGGGACAATCATTTTAATAATATAGTTATAAAATATTAAAATAACGGTACTAGAAGAGTAACCGTTATACCCCATTACCTCCGGGTAAAAAAAAAATAAATTTTAATTTAATTTTTTTTTATAAATTTCAGAAAATGTTGAAATTATAGTTTAAATCTGTTTTTATAAGTTGGAATTTCAATTTAAATTTTTCTTTAAACCTAGTTAAACAGAGATCAAAAGCAAAATGATCCGTGCATCATTCTTCCAGAGTGTTGCCCGCCGATATCCACAGTAATCAAAGGTCACTGCAGGAAAAAATCTTTCACAAATCATTCAACTCCAAATACTACTGCTAAACTAGTTATATAATAGAATTGTTTATATAAGAATTATATAATATCGTACCAAGATTAACGAAGATACCGCTGTAATAAAAAACTTTCCAAGGGTCTGAATGATTACCTATTTACTGGTCCTGATTTTTATCCCTCTCTAGTGGCCATTCTATATAGATTTCGAGAGTGAATATCCCAATATTATGAATACAACGCTCAAGCAACACTACGTCGATGATTATCTCGACTGCAAAAATTCACTGGAAGAAGCAACAGTCACTATAAATTCTATAATAAAGGTACATAAATTTGGCGGATTTGATATGGTTAATTGGTTCAGTAACTCTTTCGTACTCATAGTATACCCAGAGAATATAGAGCAGAAAGAAAAATGTTTAATATGGACTCTAGGAAACTTGAAAGAATTTTAGGATTGTTTTGGAATATAGAAGATAGTTTTGTATTCCAATTTAAATTTTCGAAAATTCCATCTGATTTATTAGCTGGCACAAAGGTACCAACAAAAAGAGAGATTCTCCGAATTGTAATGACCCTCTTTGACCCCATTAGGTTTCTCTCACCTTTAGTAATCACCGGAAGGCCTATAATGCAACAGTGTTGGAAGGAATTAATTGAATGGGACCAAAAGGTTTCGGAAGATATCTTAAACAAATGGAGGAAGTGGCTTGAAAATCTGAAAAAACTTGGATGCTTTAAAATTCCTCGTCAATACTTTCCTTATGCAAAATGTATAGAAAATGTCCAATTACACGTATTTTGTGATGGAAATGAACAAGCATTCTCTGCAGTAGCCTACTATCGGTTAGAGTCTCTAAAAAATGAATTTGAGGTCTCCTTTGTGGCATCTAAATGTAAATTCGGTCCCATAAATATAAAAGTGACAGTTCCAAGAATGGAACTTCAGGGGGAAGTAATGG
Source organism: Psylliodes chrysocephalus (assembly GCA_927349885.1). NCBI lineage: Eukaryota > Metazoa > Arthropoda > Insecta > Coleoptera > Chrysomelidae > Psylliodes > Psylliodes chrysocephalus. The sequence continues at coordinate 54,800,303 of OV651822.1, read as the reverse complement.
CTGCAAGGTTAGGAAATGTAGTACAAAAGGAGACTAATTGTACAATTTCCGAGACTTTCTAGTGGACCGATTCACAAATTGTTCTAAGCTAGATGAGGTCTAGCTCCAGATATTTGAAGGTTACCGTATTCGAGAAATCGTAGAAACAACAAATGTGAACAATTGGAAATCGGTTCCTTCTTATATAAATTCTGCTAATCTCGCTACTAAGCCTATATATAAACCTGATCTTAACACTAACTACTTTTGGTTTCAAGGTCCAGGATTTTTGAAACAATGTGAAAAGTTTTGGCCACAAGCTGAACAAAATAAATAAAATCTGCTTATCATTGAAGAGGACAAGGATGGAGCGTACAAATAGAATTTGATTTGTTTTGAGAAATAGTAATACTGAGTAAACCGTTAAATTAAAACTTGTAAATATTGTAAATATTGTAAATATTGTAAATATTGTAAATATTGTAAATATTGTAAATATTGTAAATATTGTAAATATTGTAAATATTGTAAATATTGTAAATATTGTAAATATTGTAAATATTGTAAATATTGTAAATATTGTAAATATTGTAAATATTGTAAATATTGTAAATATTGTAAATATTGTAAATATTGTAAATATTGTAAATATTGTAAATATTGTAAATATTGTAAATATTGTAAATATTGTAAATATTGTAAATATTGTAAATATTGTAAATATTGTAAATATTGTAAATATTGTAAATATTGTAAATATTGTAAATATTGTAAATATTGTAAATATTGTAAATATTGTAAATATTGTAAATATTGTAAATATTGTAAATATTGTAAATATTGTAAATATTGTAAATATTGTAAATATTGTAAATATTGTAAATATTGTAAATATTGTAAATATTGTAAATATTGTAAATATTGTAAATATTGTAAATATTGTAAATATTGTAAATATTGTAAATATTGTAAATATTGTAAATATTGTAAATATTGTAAATATTGTAAATATTGTAAATATTGTAAATATTGTAAATATTGTAAATATTGTAAATATTGTAAATATTGTAAATATTGTAAATATTGTAAATATTGTAAATATTGTAAATATTGTAAATATTGTAAATATTGTAAATATTGTAAATATTGTAAATATTGTAAATATTGTAAATATTGTAAATATTGTAAATATTGTAAATATTGTAAATATTGTAAATATTGTAAATATTGTAAATATTGTAAATATTGTAAATATTGTAAATATTGTAAATATTGTAAATATTGTAAATATTGTAAATATTGTAAATATTGTAAATATTGTAAATATTGTAAATATTGTAAATATTGTAAATATTGTAAATATTGTAAATATTGTAAATATTGTAATATTGTAAATATTGTAAATATTGTAAATATTGTAAATATTGTAAATATTGTAAATATTGTAAATATTGTAAATATTGTAAATATTGTAAATATTGTAAATATTGTAAATATTGTAAATATTGTAAATATTGTAAATATTGTAAATATTGTAAATATTGTAAATATTGTAAATATTGTAAATATTGTAAATATTGTAAATATTGTAAATATTGTAAATATTGTAAATATTGTAAATATTGTAAATATTGTAAATATTGTAAATATTGTAAATATTGTAAATATTGTAAATATTGTAAATATTGTAAATATTGTAAATATTGTAAATATTGTAAATATTGTAAATATTGTAAATATTGTAAATATTGTAAATATTGTAAATATTGTAAATATTGTAAATATTGTAAATATTGTAAATATTGTAAATATTGTAAATATTGTAAATATTGTAAATATTGTAAATATTGTAAATATTGTAAATATTGTAAATATTGTAAATATTGTAAATATTGTAAATATTGTAAATATTGTAAATATTGTAAATATTGTAAATATTGTAAATATTGTAAATATTGTAAATATTGTAAATATTGTAAATATTGTAAATATTGTAAATATTGTAAATATTGTAAATATTGTAAATATTGTAAATATTGTAAATATTGTAAATATTGTAAATATTGTAAATATTGTAAATATTGTAAATATTGTAAATATTGTAAATATTGTAAATATTGTAAATATTGTAAATATTGTAAATATTGTAAATATTGTAAATATTGTAAATATTGTAAATATTGTAAATATTGTAAATATTGTAAATATTGTAAATATTGTAAATATTGTAAATATTGTAAATATTGTAAATATTGTAAATATTGTAAATATTGTAAATATTGTAAATATTGTAAATATTGTAAATATTGTAAATATTGTAAATATTGTAAATATTGTAAATATTGTAAATATTGTAAATATTGTAAATATTGTAAATATTGTAAATATTGTAAATATTGTAAATATTGTAAATATTGTAAATATTGTAAATATTGTAAATATTGTAAATATTGTAAATATTGTAAATATTGTAAATATTGTAAATATTGTAAATATTGTAAATATTGTAAATATTGTAAATATTGTAAATATTGTAAATATTGTAAATATTGTAAATATTGTAAATATTGTAAATATTGTAAATATTGTAAATATTGTAAATATTGTAAATATTGTAAATATTGTAAATATTGTAAATATTGTAAATATTGTAAATATTGTAAATATTGTAAATATTGTAAATATTGTAAATATTGTAAATATTGTAAATATTGTAAATATTGTAAATATTGTAAATATTGTAAATATTGTAAATATTGTAAATATTGTAAATATTGTAAATATTGTAAATATTGTAAATATTGTAAATATTGTAAATATTGTAAATATTGTAAATATTGTAAATATTGTAAATATTGTAAATATTGTAAATATTGTAAATATTGTAAATATTGTAAATATTGTAAATATTGTAAATATTGTAAATATTGTAAATATTGTAAATATTGTAAATATTGTAAATATTGTAAATATTGTAAATATTGTAAATATTGTAAATATTGTAAATATTGTAAATATTGTAAATATTGTAAATATTGTAAATATTGTAAATATTGTAAATATTGTAAATATTGTAAATATTGTAAATATTGTAAATATTGTAAATATTGTAAATATTGTAAATATTATAAATATTGTAAATATTGTAAATATTGTAAATATTGTAAATATTGTAAATATTGTAAATATTGTAAATATTGTAAATATTGTAAATATTGTAAATATTGTAAATATTGTAAATATTGTAAATATTGTAAATATTGTAAATATTGTAAATATTGTAAATATTGTAAATATTGTAAATATTGTAAATATTGTAAATATTGTAAATATTGTAAATATTGTAAATATTGTAAATATTGTAAATATTGTAAATATTGTAAATATTGTAAATATTGTAAATATTGTAAATATTGTAAATCTTGTAAATATTGTAAATATTGTAAATATTGTAAATATTGTAAATATTGATTTCAAAAATAGATATACCAGAGTTGTACAATAATTTAGTAAATATTAGTTTAAAAAATATTTATACCGGGTGGATGAATAACTTAGAAGTGGTTTGAACTTCTGCGAATATTTTATTTAAAATTAATTATACTGGGTTGCCAAGAAATTAATCAATCGTAATTTTAAAGTTAATTTTGAAAGTCTTTTGAATGGAGTAACGTGAATTTTTTACACATTCATTAATGAACTAATTAAGTCGAATCCCGTCCCTTCCCTTTTCTGTTAGGCCGTGTTAGGGTTCCTAAGTATTTCTTTTGTACATTCCGTTTTAAAATTCCGTGAACTAGGATATCGTCTGAGTTACTATTAAAAACAGTGACTACTCTCGCAGTAAAATGGGCTAATTTGGTAGCCAACTCAGATATGTTTCGGATTTGACAGTGAACAGAAGTGAAGCTTAGCTACCTTCACTGCCGTTTAGTACAAGTCTGCGTCTCTCTTGTAAATTCCTTTAGCTCCGAGATTAACGTTATTTTGGTTTAGTTGACCCTGACCCCTGTCCCCACCGTTAGTAAGATTTTTAGTAAATTCCCGACCAGTTGACTGGACTCTGAATTGTAAGTCAATGTATAGTAACTATCCCGCGTGGTAAAATGGGTTGATTCGGCTTCGTTCCCAGAGTCTGGTTAATACGAGGTTACATAGCTTAAAGCATCACCCTCAGGGTTTGCTTCGCCAGGATATTATTCTTGTCGTCCATTAGGTTGTAGCTAGGTTTGCAATTTCTCTGTTGCACGTTACTTCTGCTCCCGTCTACGCTCCGTCGTGTCTCTGTATTTCCCGCTTCAGGGATAACCGACTAGTCAAAAGCTCTAAGGCGCTTAGAGAAGAAATTCAAGAGATTCCGAAAGTTTACCCCGCCAAAGAAGTACACTTGCTACAACGCCGCATAGTACTTCTGCTTTGACCGCTGTTTTTCCAAAATCGCTTTATTCGAAGACGCTCCCATTTGTTCGATTGAGTTTTATTTTGTTTTGCCTACTAACTGCCATTACGTTTTTTTGTTTATATTTATTTTTGTTCAGGGTTTGATCCAAATAACTTGGAGAGGAGTTGTAAATCCTTTTTTTTAGCTTCACTGCATATCACTGAAAAGTTTGTAAATTCCGAACAATATAGTGTCAAATTGAAACCTGCCATTTCATTCCCTTGTCGTAAGTTTTTCTTTCAGATACTACGTAACTACTGAAATATCGTTGATCCTCTGGAATTTTCTTCCTTTACTGCAGCTACCTGCAGCCCTTCTTGGAACTAGTTCCAATAGGTAAAGTGGAGCAAACCACTCTAAAACAAACTGGCGCCCGAGCATACCCAGTATTAATCTTACTGTTAATAGAATCATGTGATAAAGATGAGGGTATTAAACAAATTTTGAAAAAAATTTCTTACAATAGAAACATATTTTATTTGTAGAGCACATTCTTTAGGTTTGGATAAGAAATATTTTTTTAACAATATTTATTATTTGTTGGTTTGGTTTCATACACAAACCCTGTATACTCGTATTGCTATAGATAATCTAATCTCAAGTCGATTTACTATTATAGTTTCTTCCAATTTCACCATCCCATTTTATGAAAATATATTTTGTTTTTTCGCAACTCTGCGACATTTTCCATTTTCCATTATAAAGGAATTTTTTCCGTTCCCCGTACATTCATATGCATAAATAAGCTTTTATAGTGCCGACCTCGTTTTCCTATACGGCATGCGTCTTGTAATTTGAAATTATAAATTTTCTCTTGAGTTCAATTTGTCGGTAAATTGAACGTAATAGGATTTCGTCCGAAATTGTATTTCTATGTAAAGTGACTTCGATTGAGACTTGTCATTTCCGTAATGAATGTATGTGAATAACGTTCCTCCTCACCCTTAGAATATAGAAAAGTCTTGGGATATTTCTAATAAATGATCACGAAACTGGATGGTGCAAAAATTTGTAGTGTAAGGTTTTGAGTTTATTCAGTATCTATCTGATTTTAAGTTAATTAAAATTGAAATTTAACTACGTAGTTAGCAAAGTTTCAATTATTTTAGATAAAAAGTGAAATGAAAAATGTTAAGTACTTTATTTCTTAGTTACGCATTGAAGATTAGTTATAGATTATAGATTAAATTTTCTAAATTGCTTCTCGAAAATAATAACTCTGTATTCGTTAGACATAATTAATTTAAATTGGTATCAGAGATTATTTCTGTATTCGCCGGGTGCGCGAATGATGAATTACATGTAAAATTTTTATAAATACAAAATAAAAAGAAAACCGCTGTAAAATATAAGTGTAATACGTGATAAATATTAAATAAATAGTAAATATTACATATCGCGATTAAAAAAGTAAGTTTAAGTAATTTTTATGATTATTTTAAATAGAATAATGCTGAATAGATAAAGGCCAAAAATAAAGAAGAACAGAAGATTAGTATTAGATTAACTGTCAAGAAAACGTTAGTTTAAAAATTTAAACTATTAATATCCTAGGCAGCACACATTAGTATAACTAACGTATTTTATACGTAATACTCGTTTAATTTTGGTATTGGTTGATTCCGTATACGTTTACAGTTTACGATTATAATACATACCGTGTTTTAAACGATATATTATAAATTTTTTATATACATCCTATGGTATATAATTGTAAATTTTTCTACGTTTAAATATAGTTAACAATATACGACTATTTTTAGTTTGCGATGAACTATTTATATACAGTGGGCCTAAATATACGTTTAGATTTATTTAAATTAAATTCGTATAAATTTACATTATATTACAATATGTTTTCATCGTTTATAATTCCCGTTTAAATTTCGTCTTGGTTGATTTTTTAAACGTTTACCATCTACCATTTTTATACTTAACGTTTTTTAACAGATAAATTAAACGCTTTTGTTTGTCGATACGAGTTAATATACCTATATTATTCTACGTTTAAATATAAGTCACCTTAAACGCATAATACCAGTTTACGATAAACTAGTATACAGAAGTAAATGATATGCATATATTTAGGTTTATTTAAATTAAAAGCTTATAGATATATTTATTTGCATTACATCTATATATTTTTTAATTATATTACCTGTAATATAACAAATTCCCCATACAAATGGAACTATTTTTAGATGGCGGATGGAGGATGACGTACTAGTGGTACGGTCTTTTCTCATTTCTACTCATGCGTATGTGTAGTATTATTGTTCATGTTCAGTGTAGGGAATGGTTTGTGGGAACAGGTTCATCGGTTCGTCCATTTTCATTTGTGTACACGTTTTGTTGCTTTGGCGTCCTGGGCTTTTACGATATTGATTAAAAGCATAGGTAAGTTTCTATTAATGTTTTAATTTAGCTACTCCTTTAATAATTGTTGCATTTTACAACAACTACTGTTTTATAGGTACGTACAGTGTGTTAAATGCTTATAGAAACTTCAAAACATAACCTTACTTTTGTTTCTTTTATTTTTATACGTATTTTTTAGGTTACCTAGTTATTCCAAGCATACTTATTTTTCTTTTTTTTTGGTCAGTTCAATAAAATGTCTAAAATAACCCTGTGCTCTGCGTCATCTACGTAGAAAAATAGCGCTTTAAAGTCAAATCAATTTTTTTTTATTCCCAATAAAGATAACATTAATAAGGCTTCGGACATTAATATATCATCTGATTCTATTATTTATAATAATTTCCAAGAAAATAATACAAATTTATCTTTGGAGCTTTTAGAAAATATTTCACCTGAAATTGAGTTATATTTTGGTTATAGGAATGGGGGTGAACCAAGTGACTTAACCGACCGAACGATTAGGTGTGCCATGTAAGATTAGCTTAAGTTAGCTAAGGCCCGTCTAGGACACAACACATCCAAAGTGTTAAGCTAAGATTTGAATTTTCATATATATTTTTTGTTAGTTAAAGAAAAGTTTCGTTTAGTTTGTTATTTAGTATTTTAGTGTTTATTTTTTTGTATTTATTTATTTATTTCTTAGTATTTTGTTTTTTTTTATTAAATATTGTACATATAACAAGTGATCAAAAAATTTTTCTAAATATTTAGGCAAATTACAACCAAAATAGAAACACGAGTAATGCCTATTTCTGGTGTATACACACCAGCTATGGATAAAATCCAAACTATCATTTAAGAAATATTAACATTTTTCCATGGCCTCTTTTAGAAATTTTGTTTTGATGACTTTATTTAATTTGTGTTTGAAATACATTTAAAACAATATAAGGTAGACGCATTTTACACATTAATAAAAATCATACAAATATATCTAATAAAGACGTATAGTAAAACAGGATAATTAAAGGTAGATAAAGTAGTAATGTTAGACGTATAAAAAATAAAAAAATATACGTTTATAGGGCGGACATTTTCACGTATATATTGGGTAGCATATCAACAGTATCCATACGTATATTGTAGTACATAAAAAAACGTATTTTAAACCAAAGTGAATTCGTATAAATATACTACAACTGTAAATCTAATCTAGACGTATAGTAAAAACGTTTAATTATAGGTGGATAAATTCTTAGTAATCGACGTTTATAAGGCGGACATTTTCACGAATATATTTGGTAGTACATCAACCGTATTCATACGTATGGTAGTAGCTAAAAAAATACGTAATTTATACCAAAGTGTGCTGCCTGGGATGTTTTAATAAATTCTCTGCCAATGAACATCATTATTCAAACAGGATTTGAGGCAATATCTCATGAGATATTGTTTCAACCTCAAACTACGTACAAAGGAAAACAACTGGTAAAGGTACATCAAAAATTATAAGACAAGCATCAGTAACGTAACCACTTTACGACACATCATTATATTGTTAGAAGTTAAAAGAATTAACTTTAAAATTATTGTTTTTAAAATGTACACTATAACACCCTATATAGCCACTTCATAAAACACGTGTTAACATGGTTTTATAACGTTTTATTAAATATCTCGTAAACAATGTTTAAAATGTAATTAATTATGGAACAAAATAAAGAATGTCTTTAAAGGACATAAGGCCTATCACTTCATCACGTTCGGCTGGTCGAAAGTCGAGTCCCCGCTCTCTCCGGGTCCTGGACACTGCATCCGGTAGACGTGTTACAAGCTGTGGTGGTACCGTCTACCGTCGACCCCAGTGGCGGCGATATCCTAATTCGCTGACTCTAACAGACACTGCAACAGGCAGACGTGGTATCGTCGACCCAGTGGCAAAATCCTAATTCGCTGACTCTAACACGGCCAGACTGACGGGTGTTTCGTTCTCGAAACATGTATCCATTTCCACTGTGGTGTGTTCATTTTCTATTAAAAAAGGTAAAATGTGACCTACATTCCAATGTCCAATATATACTTTCATGACCCCAAGCTTCAAGATAATGTAATCTTAAAAAACAAATCATAAATAAAATATTTTATGGGAGTACCCCATTCTTAAATTTGTAATTTTCAAAAATAATTCATAAATAAAATAATCCATGCGGGAGTATGATAACCCCATTCTTCAATTTGTAATCCTAAAAAACAATAAATATTTCATGGGAGTATCCTGACTCCATCTTTCAATTCGTAATCCTAAAACGAATTCATAAATAAAACATTTCATGGGAGTACCCCATTTTCAAGTTGTATTCTTGAAAAATAATTCATAAATAAAATAATCCAAGCGGGAGTATACTGACCCCATCTTTCAATTTGTAATCCTAAAAAACAATTCATAAATATTTCATGGGAGTATGCTGACCCCATCTTTCAAGGCATATTATTCGCCCTTGAAACAAAATATAACAATAAACATGGGAGTATGCTGACCCCATCTTTCAAGGCATATTATTCGCCCTTGAGACAAAACAATACAGATGGGAGTATGCTGACCCCATCTCTCAAGGCATATTATTCACCCTTGAGACATAACAATACAGATGGGAGTATGCTGACCCCATCTCTTAAGGCATATTATTCGCCCTTGAGACATAAAAAATAACACTTAAGATGGGTGTATGCTGACCTCATCTTTCAAGGCTTATTATTCGTCCTTAATACATAAAGTATAACATTAAAGATGGGTGTATGCTGACCCCACCTTTCAAGGCGTATTACTTCATCCTTGAGATATAAAACATAACACTAAACATGGAAGTATGCTGACTCCATGTTTCAAGGCTTATTATTTCATCCCTGCAACAATAAAAATCAAAGCAGTCAAAATAAAACATTTACTTTACCTTCAGTTTCAAAAAATTGATAAAGTCTTGCAAATCAGTCACTAATGATCACCCGCTCGGCCAAAGCATGACTTGTTTAATATTTTTCGGAGACGAAATTTTTGTCAACGCCTCTATTTATCTCCACTCCGATCTACCATCTTCAGCGGAAATCGTCCATCCAAGAAAATCAATTTTTGTTTGTGAAAACATTTTCAAATATTTAGGAAAAAACCTGCTGTTTCCGAGTGTTCTAGAACTTGCTCTAAATAAATCAAACCCTATGAAACAATTTTGCTAAAAGTCGACATGGCAATAAAATTATCAATTAAATTAATTTTCATAGCACACTTGTTTACTGCAGAAACAAAAAACAAGTAAACCACAAATTGTAGTAATTTTTATTTTTATTTTAATAATCTGACATAATTGATCTCGATATTGTTCATGTACTTTTAATTAATTTAAACTAATTCCAAAATCCACGGAAATTTTTAAAACAACCGGTAACTGTTGGTTTATAATACGTACCTACATATCATTATAATTAGTAACATAAACATTAAACGTGTACCTAGACTGAGCTGGCTTGCCTGTAATTTTAACATCTGTTCCAAACTTATATTTTGAAATAAACTGTCTTAAGTTACGCCCAATAATACAAAAGTTAATTAAATTAATTTTATCTTTTTTATCTTTGAACTTTTAAGAAAACAGTTTTCAGTTACATGACCTTACTTAAATCAAAAACTACATTGTTTATTTTATTAATTTTTTTTTTCGACTAGCTAAGGCAATATCGGCATTATTATGAATGGTTGACTCTTAAATTTTTTTTCCGCTTAAAATTCTGAGAGTGTTGAATTATTTTGGAGGAACAATTATTGTTCCTTACACGTTGTTATTTCTTTTTTTTTTATATTCAAATTCACATTTTCGAATGGTGCGTAAATATAAAATTAAATCACTAATAGTTAATTGAATTGAAATCTCTAATAGTAACGGATTCTTGCACATTTCATGAATCCCGTAAACAATTAATTCAGTTAAAAAAGTTACACCTTCTGTACTTCGATTAGCACGCAAATTTGCCACTAAAGTAACCTTTCTAATTTGAACATGAACAAGTATAAAAATTAGAGAGAACTGTCAAAAGAAGAGGCTTCAAAAAGTAAACGTCCAACAATTTTCTGTGTGAAAATGATTCATAAAAATTCAAATTTAAAATTTTTCAATAAAGCAACACTTTTTTATGAACATAAGCTACATAAGAACTTAAGAGTGAGCTATTAAAAGAAGAGGCTACAATTTTCTCTATTAAAATTACTCTTACAAGTTCAAATTTGAAATGAATTTTTTTTTTCAATGAAGCAATCTTTTTTGTTTTGAACATAAAATGTATAAAAATTAGGTTGAGCTGTCAAAAGTAGAGGCTTTAAAAAATAATCGTCCAACAATTTTCTATGTGAAAATGATTGAATGAAGTTCAAATTTAAAATTACACTTTATGAATGAATAAGATTTACAAAGTGAGCTGTCAAAATAAGAAACTACCATTTTCTGTGTAAAAATGACTCTTAAAAGTTTAAATTTAAAATTAGACCAATCTCTTAATGTTGGAGACCAATTCTCAAACCATATTTTATCATCGACCAATAAAAAGCGTTCAACTCTTACCAGTATCTGCAGGTCTTACCACTAAAATTTCTCTTTATCTTTTCGACCTGTTGTATCCAAACCTTAGAATCGTGGGTATCTGACCAAAATAAGAGCAAATCAACTTGTTCTGGGGTTGTTCTGCTGTTATTGGAACTGTGCAAGATCTCTGCGAATAAATCATCGTTGATACACTTTTAGACACTTCGTTTTAAATGTGAAAACGTGAACAGGCTCCACACTTCTGATGTTAGAAGTTAATTCTTTTAACTTCTAACAATATGTTCAAATAATAAGTTAAAACTTTTATAAATAATGAAATAATGGCGATGATTCCGTATCGGGGGTCCCATAGATCGGCATAGGCGTAATTACTAATAATTAAAATTAATTTGCAGATTAATGAAGAACGATTTGTTGATCAAGTCAGCTGCACTCGTGTGTATAATCAGAGCAAGAAACGTAAGCATATTGCAGCTTTGATTTATTTTATAAACAATGAAGAAAGTCGTACAAAAACTATCCATGAACAGCAGTGGGGAAAACCCAGTGTTCATGAGTATGTCAAGGACAAGTATTCGAAAGGAAGATATTTTGCTGAAATGTATCCTCCAAGAAAAGAAATAGATACTCAACAAATCTATCAACCATCAGTAGACTTCCCCAAGTCCCCCGAGTTGGTTCAAGAATCCCCATTGAAAGCTGTTTTAATTGCCGAGAAAAAAGTCGAAATGATAATACAATAAAAAAAATATTATCACTAGTAATACCACTAGAGGTCAAATTATTTCCGGAAATTTTTTCGAGCTCATGAATATTTTGAAAATTTTCTAAAAATATTCATGAGCGAGAAAAAATTTCCTGATATTAATTTGACCTCGCGTGGTATTCGGTAAGAAAATTCCACGCCGAATTATGGTTGAAAATTAAATATTTTTAAAATTTATTTTTCGTTTCTCAATGCAAATTATTTTCTCCAAGTCACCAGTGAAACATAAAAGGTGTTGTCGCCTTGATTGTTGAGTTGTCATGGTAACTAAGTGAGACCCTAACCTCGAATATAATTTCAGTTTTGAAGTTGTCAAGCGATCCGACGTAAAAAAATGTTTCGCTGCAATTATTTAGGCCTTCAAATTGCTTATTTCTACTCATTGTAGTTGCATGGGAATACCATTTGAAAATAGAAAATAGTATATTCTTTAATTTTACGTAAGTTTTGAATAACTACAAGTGGTAGAAAATTGTTTTTCTGCGTTTTTATTAACATGCGTTATGAGCGCTTTAAAATGGTATGAAATTCATAACCAGCGTCAGCAAGCATCAATCGTAGGAGGCTGTGATCATTGTATTTTGACAGTTCAAAACATTAAATAACTCGCGTTTTGTTGCGATAAAGAATATTGCACAGCAAGTAAAACCAACAAAATTACCTATTTGTTTAAAAATGAATCGATTTGAAATTCATACGCTATGCAAAATATGCGTGAAATTGTCTGATGTAATGATCAATCATTGCACCATGACTTACTTACTCGGATTAATAGAGGATTGTGGCTCCAACTTGAAAAACGAAAATTTGTTCCGAATTGTCCATGAATATTTGCACCTAAACTACGCAAAATTCAAAGTGCTGAATGGGAAAAAGGTGAATAAATTAGTGTCTAAATATTATATATATTTTATTAGACATAGACACATAATTCAAAGCATCCAAAGTCCTGTATTTTCGCCATTAAGAAGAAAAGAAGTGGCCGAAGAATATAGAAAACACCTTAGCATTGTAACTAAAATGTATCAAAACTAAACCTATTATGTGAACAAATAAAAATCAGTCTGTCAAAAATGGTCTGTTATTGTAAACGTCAAAAAAATTCCAGTATAATTCGCTGTTGGGTACCCCACGAGAAAAAAATTTCCACTAAAATACCTCGGTTGCCATGGTGATCTGTCAAAAACACGTATTTTGATTGGTTCAAAATTACAGGTGTGGAATTTTCATCATTACTCACGGCCGTAGAAGTAAATTTGGAAGAACAAGATTGTAGGGAATGTTTAAACTTTTTTTTTTATTTCATGAAGAATTTTCCATTTTTACTTGTCACTATAAATTGGCCGAGCATTTACATAACTTTTATAACGAAATTATTATGATAAAGTGATGAAAAACATCATGCTGTCAAACAATTAAACAGTGGTAGTGTTCAGAGTGGTATGAAGCAAGGCGTTTTAGGCTGTCAGCTAGTAGCAATATCCACATTATTAAAGTAAGATTTTAAAAATCTATAAATAAATTAGTCACCAAAATTTTATATCCCAAAAAAATAGAATACGAATCAACGAAATATGGCTTAAGCCATGAAAATAGTGAAAAGAAAAAATACCAAGAATTAAATTGTTGTATTGTTAAAAACAACCATGGCTGTGTGCTAGTATTGATGGTGTGATCATTGAAGATGGATGCGTAACGAAACTTGTTGAATTCAAATGTCCCATAAAATGTAAAAATAAACCGGTAATTAACTATGAAGAAGAATCTTGTAATATCAATTACTTGTGTTTTCTAAATGGTGATGTCCATCTAAAATAAAGTTATCCGTATTTAAATTCTTTTAATAATTTATTCACAACAAAATCCAGATTTAATGCCTACTTTGTCCACTGCGAACGCTGCTGTCGATTCGACTGTCCCCACCATATACTTTGCACCTTGCGAATACTTTGCAACAACGGAGTAATTTCTAAAACTGAACAAACAGGTTTAATCAATATAAAGGACCAAACAGAATATTCCAAAGATATGAAAATTGTAAAGTGCAGTCAAAAATCATTCTGAAGTAATATTTAACCAAATATTTTTAAACTTGTCTTCGGATCTAGAGCACATTCTCTTGCTTTCTCTTTATAAATAAAATAAATAGCCTTCCGCACGTAACTTTATATAAAACGGATATAAAATGGATATAAAATGGATATAAAATGGATATAAAATGGATATAAAATGGATATAAAATGGATATTAAATGGATATTAAATGGATATAAAATGGATATAAAATGGATATGAAATGGATATGAAATGGATATGAAATGGATATGAAATGGATATGAAATGGATATGAAATGGATATGAAATGGATATAAAATGGATATAAAATGGATATAAAATGGATATAAAATGGGTATAAAATGGATATAAAATGGATATAAAATGGGTATAAAATGGATATAAAATGGATATAAAATAGATATAAAATGGATATAAAATGGATATAAAATGAATATAAAATGGATATAAAATGGATATAAAATGGATATAAAATGGATATAAAATGGATATAAAATGGATATAAAATGGATATAAAATGGATATAAAATGGATATAAAATGGATATAAAATGGATATAAAATGGATATAAAATGGATATAAAATGGATATAAAATGGATATAAAATGGATATAAAATGGATATAAAATGGATATAAAATGGATATAAAATGGATATAAAATGGATATAAAATGGATATAAAATGGATATAAAATGGATATAAAATGGATATAAAATGGATATAAAATGGATATAAAATGGATATAAAATGGATATAAAATGGATATAAAATGGATATAAAATGGATATAAAATGGATATAAAATGGATATAAAATGGATATAAAATGGATATAAAATGGATATAAAATTGATATAAAATTGATATAAAATGGATATAAAATGGATATAAAATGGATATAAAATGGATATAAAATGGATATAAAATGGATATAAAATGGATATAAAATGGATATAAAATGGATATAAAATGGATATAAAATGGATATAAAATGGGTATAAAATGGATATAAAATGAATATAAAATGGATATAAAATGGATATAAAATGGATATAAAATGGATATAAAATGGATATAAATGGATATAAAATGGATATAAAATGGATATAAAATGGATATAAAATGGATATATTTGATGATGACTCTCCTTGCTTTTCCCACTAAGGTAGAAATGTGTGCCAGTAACTATGTAGTTATTATCTTAATACTGTTTTGTGAATGTCATTACAATATATCACTTTCTGTTTAGTTGAATAAAGAATCTATTTTTGATGTTTATTTCACAAAACTATGTTATTATCAAAGTTAACTATGTATATTAATTGCAAAACTAACAGGATCAATCTCATTAGTATGTTAAAAATTGCAATCGCAACTCGATCGATCCGTTTCATTTCATTGTATCTTTTTCCGTGGTATAGGACATTAAATATTTATACCATATGTGACATAATATTAACATAAAACTGTCGTTATCTTAGGCAGATAATGACTGCCTCATAGATTATACATTCTTTTCATGGTTATCTCTTCTTTTCTGAAACGATATCATAGGAGTGCGACGTCTCTCAATCGTAAAGCTATTATATGACTGTATTAATAAAAAAATTAAACGAATGATTTGTGTAAGATTGAATATTTCAAGGTTGCTGATGATTTTGTCAATTTTAGTAATGTGTTCTGTAAGAGATACAAAGATATTAAATTTCCTGTAGAATATATACTCAAAACTAAGACACCAGTACACCCGTATTGTATAAACCTATAAACATATTGAAAAGAATAAAAAAGAACATACTTCTAAAATTTTTATACAGAAATATTGGTTCCTGATTATCAACTAAATTTTAGTTTTATTTTATAATTAGAGATACGCTAAATTGGTGATTCCCACTTAACCAAGACTAAGGCCCACAAGGGTAAACTCGTAGTGTTAACAAAAGCGTGAAATGATTTGATTTGAAATAAAAGACCGAAAGCCGATAGTAATATAAAAACGTTTAATTTTCACGTTTGTGAAGCATTGCAATTACTTAGATTAACCAGGCGGTGGTACACCGGGGTTGAAATAAAACGAGCAAGATTCATAATAAGTCTGTTGTAGAATCACACTATGAGGTGCTAGGCATGTTATACCCAAGTGTACCAGTCGCGTGATAAAATTATTTATTGCACGGATACATATAGTGTCATAAGAAACAGAACAAACTGGCCACTGGTCCCCTTTTTTTATCATGAGTTTAGCTCCTATTAATGCCTCGGTTATTTTCAATAATAATAATCCTATATAAATCCATACATAAAGCAACTTAGAAGAACATTTATAAAAGGGTTGGGATTTACTCTGGTGAGATCTCAACAAAACACAAGAATGGAAAATCCATTTGAAGGAAGATAAATTAGTAAAATATTGGCAGAAATGAGGGAGAATTCTGGCCAACAGGCGGGCACACCAAAAGGGGAACCGGATGTAAAAAGGCATAAGTATACCAAACGAAGTTCTTTTTCTCCAAGAGGCTCGGCAAAAAATCATTACATACCTGCAAATTATGTAACAGATTTATTTGTCTGATACATGTTAACCTAATATGTGACGAATGTAATTTACATAAAACAGAATAGCCTATTTTGATAAAAAATTAGTGTTTCCAATGAATTTAATATTTATAAAAGTGGGCATCTGGATTTTCCTGTGTGGATATTTTTATGGTTATTAGTGTATTTACGTTACAAAAATAAAAATTTAAGTTTGTTAAGTACTATTTTATTATTTTAATGCAGTCAAGGCAGTTTTTTATTTAATTAATATCTCATTGCCTTACATAATAATGCATGTTAGCAGGTAAACAAATTTTTGTTAATTGTAGTACGGTAAAGAACATCGGTAGTCAAGAACAAAAAGTGCGGGGACCTGATACTATAGGAGCGGACCGTCGTCAGCGCTCCTTCAGGCAGAACGATTTGAGTACCCTTAGGGTCTAGTCTGATCAGCTGTTGTTGCTATTGGCTTTGTGTTTTATCTGTATTCACTTGATAACTAATAATTATTTGACTTAATAATTAATAAAATCTAACATCAGAAGTGGGATTCGTTTACTAAAAGTACCACGGAAGTACCTGGGGGTTGACTATTCCTGTGAGTATTTCCAAAATTATTAATTCGTTAAATTTATTAGTTGATTGATTGTTTCAGATTGTTATTGGCCATATTGACAAATGTTTTTTTTCTGTTAATTCATTAAATCCGTCAAAATAATTGTTTTAAATTGTTATTGGTGGTATTCATTTGAAACACCGTCATCCTGTAGCCGATAGAAATGTTATTTTCGAGTTAAAAAAAATTGTCCACTATCCTAAATTAGTCTAATCTATTCTATTACTATTCCACGCTTAACTATTTACACTATTCTACTTCTATTCGATTTTAACTTACCCTGAGCTACTGTAATTACTAAACTACCTTATTATATACCTATTCTACTATAACCTATGGTGATTTCTTTCGTTACCTCTAGATTTAAGAGTTTGCGGTATATAGATGTATATATAAATCAATAAAATGGATCCATTAAATAAATTCATAAAATATATGTTTTTATCAAACATATTTTGTAGTAAAATATAAAATAATATTTTGTAGTACAGTATAATCTCACCTGGAGTATATTCAATAGTAATTAATACCTTTAATAAATAATTTATAATGTAAGTAAATATATTTCGCTACTTTGAACAATAACTCCAGCTCATTTAATTACTAAAAAGCTTTATTTTTATTGTTATTGTTTACATGTCTATTTTAACTCCTTCAGTTCTCATATTCTTCTAAATTTATAAATATTGACCACAGTCTTACCAGAAATTATCCTAATACCCTTTTGTAGTCAGGGCCTTCTTGCCAAGACATTGACTTTTGTTGACCATTTTGTGGAACTTCCTTCCTGGCCCAGTTTTTGCTTGGATTATGATTGTGGCATGTGCCAAGATATCCTCTAGCATTTTCTAGGATTTATCCTTGGGCAAAAACCACAGATTCCTTCAGTCCGATATATTGTTAGTGATCTTTGTGATTTATACACCTAGTGATGAATATAGTATCGGGCTGAAAGTGCGAATTTAATAAATTAATAACTAAGAGGTCATGTACCATCAAGGATGAGTTTTTTAAAATGAATTATTGTTTCACTTACTTATATTCCCAACAGATTTCTGTATACATAATCTGTACAATCGCCAATGTTTTTCAGACCTCCTTGGTTCGCTCCTTTGATTTGTGCGTTCCTTTCTTCGTTCGTTCAGATTTACCATTCTGCGGAAACGCTTTTATTAGTGGAATACTTCTAAGGACCATGTGCAAGTTTTCTCCACCTCTTCATATTGAATAGGGCTTCTCCACTTCACCGTTTGCGTGCTTAAAAAAAGAGTTCAGACAATTAGAGAGCCCCACCGAATACGAAGTCATTTTTATAGCAGTCTGCTACCTACCGATACCAAGAGGAAGCTGCCTAACTGGACATCGTGCTTAGTTGAGTTCACGTAACAACCACAAGTAAGACGGGTCCTTTTAACCTTATATTTCGGAGGGCCCCATCTACTATCGAGGTTAGGTTGTTTAAAATTGAGCCTACGACAAAAATATATTTAAATAGTTGTTTAAATAGACTCAATTTCTTTTGTATATATATTAAATAGTAATATCCACCTACCGGGGTTTTTCCTTTATGTGGTCGAAGAGTACTCTACGTGAATCGCATTTTAACCACTCATTTGGAGGGTTATATATCGTCCCCTTAGTGCAACAACTAGATAACTTGAAATTTATAGTTTTGAGAAAATCCACTTTAAAGATTCAAAACGCAAAAAAATACACCTGTTAAGTAATCAAAAATATTTAATATCTATACAGATATATTGCATATCAAATTATGATTTGTTAATTTTGGAAACAATTAGGTTTTATATCTTTGCAGAATTTAATCAAAAACTTGAGATATCTAGTTGTTGCTGAAAAAAGAGTAAAGTTATCTATTTATAACCACTAACAATTAAACGCAAATCACCTAATAAATACAACTTTATTTTGAATAAAAAATTAACAAGATTAGTTTAAATAAAACCCAAAAGATTCCACCCTTGATACAACTTAAGTGTCAATATCAATGATGCCGGTTTGGGAATCTTCCATGTTTTAAGGCCGTTTACGTTAGTCATCTTGGAATGGAAGACTTTCAAAAATGCTTTATACTCGCTAGGGAGGGCCGGAGGATTCATTTTGAACAAAGACATAAGGTCGCCATATTTTTTTTAAGTGGTAGTTGACTTTGATGCAAAGGCTCTTGGGTATTATTTGAAGACGACATACGTGTTTTACGCTTAAAATTTAGACGCCTAAAATCCCTATCAATATCTTCATAAAATTAATAATAAATGGCGTCGATTTCGAAAAGTTCAACCAGTATATTTCCTGCCCGCTAACCAAGTTATGGCTTTTAAAAAGACACCGTAAAAACAATTTAGCAGCACAGAAACAAACTAGATATCTCATAGCGACCAAGAAAGTGCCGGCAGATAACTCAATAATACCAGTGCTAAAACTAAATATCTCAAGATCTCTAGTTATAAAATGTATATATTGGGAGTTGTCTGTTTTTAGTCACTCTTTAAAAATAGGTTTGGTTGCTCGTACGTGATATCCAGTTATTGCATTGAAAAGAGCATGAAAAATAGGACAGATTAAACTGGATAACTCAAAATGCATAAATTTTGAGTTATCTAGTTGTTGCACTAAGGGGGCGATATTATAAGGGGATTTAATTTAGAGGTAAAAATACTTGCGAAAAGACGCCTTGTACATAATATTCTTTTTTTTTTGTTCTCATCGTCTGAATCATCAGAGTCTTCTACATCCTTCTTTGACTGTGGACCAACTCTTCTCTTCTTTTTCTTTTTGTCATCGTCTGAGTCACCATACTTTTTCGCTTTTAACTTCTTCTCATCTTTGGAGTCTGAGTCTTTAGATTTTTTCTTAGATTTCTTGTCTTCATTTAAGTCATCACCTTTTGACTTCTTTGAGTGGGATTCATCTTCTGAATCGGATTTAGCCTTAGATTTTTTCTTATATGCAGATGCACCGTCAAACGGGGTGAATCGGGACGATTTTTAGATATTATTATTAATATTTTCTTCTAAAACTATCGAAGAAAATTAAAATTTAGGGGAAAGTGATCGTAGTCAATACGGCTGCTGAAATATGTATTGGATAATTATCTGATTTGAATAAATTAATTAAAAAAATATATAATATGGTGTGTCCCGATTGACTCCGTTTTGGGGCGAATCGGGACACGCTGTTTCCAGCCATGCAATGTGCATGTCGCCTCGAGTATGGGGTTAATTGAAACAAAAATAAATTAAAATATTATTTTTTATTTCTTTTTTTAATATTAAAGGTAAAAAAAAACAACAATGAAATTTGGAAATAGCCTTTATTTTATAGTTTTAAAGTGCATAGGATTTTAGTTTCATTTTCAAAGGAAATTCGTAGCCTCCTCGTCGCAATTTAGTTGGTTTAGGCAGTTTTTTCACAATTTGTTCCAAGCTAATCATGCATATGTCATCCACTGTGGGAAAGATATAGCAATTTTTTATCTTTCTGTTAGGTCTAAGAAATTTACAATCAAAAGTTTCATCAAAGATTCCCTTAATTTGCCTGATGAAATATTTGTTCACTTTGTTTTAAATTCAACCTCTACAAAGTTGTCAGTTGCAATGTTTTCCATAGTAGGCTGCACATCTTCAAAGCACTCTTCCTGTTCCATTATTTCTAATTCCGGTTCTGACTCAAGTTCTGACTCAAGTTCCGAAGTTTCATTCTCTTGAGGCACTACAGTATTGCTTGTTGACGGTTGTGGTTCTAAAAAATCTGTTGTTGAAACGCTTTTGTCTGGCTCCACTTGAATTTTCTTTTTCCTTGCTACTGTTGGTTTGCAAGCATTCCTGCTTTCGTTAAGCAATTCTACAACAGACTCCGTCCAGGCATTAGGATCGTCCTCTTCGAGATTTCTTTCTTGTGGCAATCGTTTTAAAACCTGAGTCCTATCAAGTGGAATAATTCCCGTCCCACGAAATCCGATTTTAATATTCTGACTTAGAGTCCTCCTAATTTGTCTATAGCACGTTTTAGTAAACTCGGAAAATACTTTTTCGGCAAAGAACCCTTGTATTCTTTTTTCCAATCTTGTAGAGTTGACCTCCAAACCTTTTTCATTGGGCCAAAAACAGAGACGTTAAGTGGCTGTGTTAAATGGGTTGAATTCGGCGGCAAAAAACAAAACATAATATCATTTTCTTCGCACAATTCAATAACTCTGAGCGACAGATGACTACACAAGTTATCGCCAATGATTACCCTTGATGCCGAACGTCTTTTAAAGAACGGTAGAGCAACAGAAATAAACCTTTCTTCAAATAATGGCTGGTCGAACCAGCCACTTTTATTTCGTCCATAGCGCGCACCTTTTGGTCCATTTGTCAACCAAGTATCGTAAAGATGCTCGCTCCTATAGACTAGAAATGGGGGTAATAGCTGGCCATCACCACTTACGGCAAACATTACTGATGTCGATGTTCTTGTTGAATCGATTATGCGTTCTGGATGTCTTGTTTTTCTTTTTACGATGACTTTTTTCCGTCCGGGATCATCTACAAAGCAAGTTTCATCATAGTTGATGGTGGATTCAGTTTCAACGTTTTGTAAGTTTTCTTGGAAGTGGTCAAAATATTTATTTATTATTTCCCGAGACACTGCTGCCTGAGCTCGTTTAATATTTTCACACAGTCTTTCAGTGAGTGATTCTTTATGACGCAAACAAAACAAATTCGCCCAATCAACACCGGGCATATTATTATTAAATTTTGCCACTCTTATTCCTTTTCTATCAAGATATGCCTTAACGATCAATATCAATTTTTTCCAACGGGTATATCCACTCTCCCGCTAATACTATCAAATGCACTAGTCTACTTTCCTCACCTTCTGACAAAATAGTTTGCCCACCATGTTTCTTTGGCTTCTGTTTAGCATGTCGTTGTAGCGTCGATCTTGGTATATTATATAACTCTTCTGCTTCTCGAAGGGTTATTTGGCCTCTTCTAAATTGCCTCAAAGCCGTTTCAAGCTGCTCTTTACTATAATTTTGGTAAAACCTAGTCCCAGGCGTTCTTTTGTATTTTCGGACCATCGTCCCGATTCACCCCTAGAAGTGATTTGTTTTTTTCATTAATTAATAATAAAAAAACTTTACAAAATAATTTATTCAAAGACTACTTAACATCTAGAAAATACCCACAGGTATACTATATTAACAATGCAATACTCAAATCCATCCTCAAATCCTACAATGAATACCTTTTTTAAACGAAGTTTTCAGCCGGTTTTAAAAACGTAAAATTATACTGCAATATTTTGACACCTGTACCAATGAAGCGTTGCGAATTAACCGACGGCGACATACGAAGGTCAAACGATTGTGGTTTCTGCAATAGGCTTTTCATATTACCCGTCCTAAAAACATTGGCTACAAGCATAAAAATCACGTGTTTGTAAATAAACGTCATACTGTCCCGATTGACCCCTTAGTCCTGATTCACCCCGTTTGACGGTATCAGAATCTACTGATGAAGTTGATTGTCTCGGGTCCTTTTTTAATCTTTGCAGCTAATTTAGCTCTGCGATTTTTTTCGAATTCCGCAATGAGTTAAGGACAATCTAGGTTATCGTCTGGCTCGCAGGTATTGTCGTCTTCTGAATAACCTTTCCATTTGAGAAAATACTCTACTTTTCCATCTACTACTCTCCTATCTATAATTTTTTCGACTCTGAAGAAGAGAAGAAGTTAAAAGCGAAAAAGGATGGTGACTCAGACGATGACAAAAAGAAAAAGAAGAGAAGAATTGGTCCACAATCAAAGAAGGATGTAAAAGACTCTGATGATTCAGACGATGAGGACCAGAAAAAAAATATTATGTACAAGGCGTGTTTCTGCAAGTATTCTTACCTCTAAATTAAATCCCCTTATAACATAAAACCCTCCAAGTGAGTGGTTTAACTGCGATTCACGTAGATTACTCTTCGTTCACAAAAAGGAAAACCCCGGTAGGTCATTAGCCAGGCGCGGTTTTTAAATCTACACCATAAGACATACGCTGCCGTCGTTTCATTCACCTTCTAACCACTACAGAAGAGAGCGAGCGCGTCCGGCCGACGTTTCGAAATTCGGCATTACATTAAATGCAAGATTTCACTGGAAGGTCTATGTTAAAAAGAAAATACATAAGTAAGATATAAAAAATCAAGAAAATATACTGGTTTTGTGGTAGGCATTTCAGCGTATCTAAATATAACAAAATTCTATTACACAAACAAGTTCTCAAACCAATTTGTATCTGTGGCAATCAGCTCTGGGGTTGTGCCAACAACAGCAATATTCTAATAATCTAGAGATTCCTTGGTACATTAGAAACAGTGACCTTCATCGAGACCTTCAAATAAACACTGTTGATGAGACTATCACCAGATTCTCTAGGAGTCAAGAACAACTGTTCCACCAATATTTGAACGTCGAAGCGATCCAGCTTCTTGACAACACGAACTTGGCAAAAAGACTCAAAAGAGTGAAACCTTTTGAGTTATCCAAGTGATTGTGTTAATAACAAAACAAAGCAATGTGCGGTTTAGTGTTATATGTTATTTTAGTATAATTAAGTTATTAGACCCTAAGATATATTAGCGAGTAGAACTTTAGTTTTTAAGATTGCAACCCTAACAAAATTACTTATTGACTAATTATTGATCAAATTGTAACATTAATTAACGCCCCCTTTAAGGAGCGTTTTTTTTTTTTTTTAATATATATAGTATCACGACTCTTACATTAACAGAGATATGAGGCGTGTCACCGCAAAACGGTCTTTATCCACTCTCACTAGTTTTCGAAAATTCGCGAAAAACTGTTTAACATAAATCTTGTGGTTGTAATAGATACAGAACCTCTTACAATTATTTTTACAAACCTGTAATATCAAAATACAAAAAGAAACTAAACGTTAAATGCCAAAAAGAGTTGAAAATTAACTTCAAAATTTGGATATAGACCCTCTTGCTGTAGCCAAGTGGATAAAGGAACTTTTGCGCCAACCATATGAGAATATAGGCTGATTTGACACAATAATAATCTAAGTACAATGAAAAAGATTATCTTTATTTTCTCTAATAATAATTAGCAACTTGCTTACAAAAATATAATTTGAACTCTAAAAAACTGATAACGAACATTTTTGGTCAAACCAAGCTTTACACATGATCAGCAAGTTGCTCATCTGCATGTCCCTCGCAAAACTCATCTTCTGTGCCGTGGTCTTCCATGTCCTCCGCTCTCCTATTGTGGGCTGTTACCTCGACCGTATTTCCCAAGATCACATTTTTATTGAAAGTACATTCCGCCATTGTATCCCATTTTTCGCCAAAGTGTTTCGTCATATCAAAGGTACTCCCATTGGTATTATCTGGCAATGCAATAGACCTTAGTTTAGCACCTTTTTTAACAACCAATTTACCATTATTCAAGTCAGTGTTGTAAGATGTTTCGCCTCTAACCAAGACATTTAGTTGAGTAGATTTGTTGAGAATAAAACGTTTTGCTTCATTAAACTTGAAGTGGCACGATGTAGTTTTTTTGTAGTAAATCTCTACTAAACTTTTCCAGTCGTATACCTTTAAGTCTTTACCCATTTTAAATACAGTGGCATGCTCTAAATAAATTGTTTTATATTCTGTTGGTTCTACTGGTTGTTTTCATAGTTTTTTCTCTATGGACGCAATCACGCGGTCTGCTGGCAAAAACGAGTGTCCAGTGATTGGGAGAATAAGTTTTAATTTTTTAATATTGCAAGGTGCAACTTGCATTCCAATCATAATTGAATTGCGGTTCTGACCGCCGCAACCATCAGCGCACAACCTAATCATTGAAAATGATGACAAATCAAGGAGTGACAGTAGATGGAACACCGCTGATGCAATTTCGTTTACGCCCTTCTTGTGTTCATGCTCCATCCAAGAATAGCAATACACATTTTCCCTGGTCAAGCAGTCTTTTGAACTCCCTTTTACGATAGTAAAATTGTACATGTAAAGTTGTCTACTATAGTAGGCAGTTTGATCTTGAACTTTTGGCAGAACCATGTTCTTTTGGCAGTCGAAACTTAATGTTATGAGACCGTCTCTTTTTTCTTGAAGTTTCCGGAAGAACGCTTTGTACCGCATTGTGTGAAAAGCAAATTCGGCCATTAACTTATTTTGATCAGGACGATTGGTCTCTTTATTGATCTTAGCTTTAAGTTCTATACATTTAGAGCAAGCGTCCGTGGTGGGTGTTCGAAATCCAATATTGTAGTGCGTCGTAAAATTTTTTCTCCAAGACGTTTTTTTCGATTTCAGTGATTCGTCCGTTTGCTCGTTGTTGTTCATGCGATATAATTTATTAATACTTAAATTTCCTGGCAAATAATGCCGATTAATGGACTTTCCTCTAGAGTATTGGCTTTCACAGTATTTTAAATTTTCTATAAATGCTTTAATAGCGGCTTTTCTCCTCTCATAGAAGAGTTTTGGTCTTGCTCCTCCGCTTCTATCAATAGGCATCCTAGCAGTTGTCAGAAATATTCTAGTTAAAGACTGAACTCTCTTACGTGCTATTTGGAGGACATTAATGAAAGTTTGCTGACACACGCGTAGACAAAATGCGTCAGTACCCGAAACTCGAATGTAGCAGTTTGTGCTAACTTTTTTTGTTGAGGTAAGTCTTTCTATATTACATGGTCTTTATGCAGTTTTTATTTTAACGTGTTTGATGATAAAAGCATCCTGGACGTTTTTTTCGCGCATCGAATAAAAATTCTGGTGGAATTCCTTAATATCCCTCATTCTTAACTTCCGGCACTTGTAAGATTTGTTAAAGTGGTCACAACTAGGGTATGCTGGTGGACCTGTGGGTTCATATCTGCAACAAGAAAAGAGCGTGATAGTTTCCAATAAAATTTTAAATAATAAAAAATAATATTAGCGGTAACATTAGTAATCGTCAATAGATACTAAAGACAATAATAATCCAATACTGCGTGAGTAACAAAAAATAACCAACGGATACAAGAAATGAGCACTAGTGATTGTTGCAGATATGAACATAATGTGGTAATTTACCTATTGAATTTTTCAATGTTCCTTTTCCATTTGCTACGATCCCCAGGCGTCCGTCTAGCTTTTCCCGGTACCGCTGGGGTAATACTTTCGTTCATAGTGCCCTTAACAATAATAATAAACATAAACACAACACAAAACCTTAAATACTACGACTGATTGCTGTTCATAAACATCAACTAACACACTGTCTTATTTAAACTGAAGCAACAGAAATTTTTGAGATTTTGACAGATCTGTTTGGCCTGTTTGACGCGTTCATATTTCTAAATATGGAACCTTTTGCTGCGATATGGGTATTTTAATATTATTTTTCCACGGGATAAAGCCCACTTTGGCACATTTAAGAGTTATTATTATATGCCCCAGGCTACACAGTAGTTAAAACAGCGGTGGACGCATTTTTCATCGAAAATGGATATAGACCCTTTTGAAGTGACACACCTCATATAATAATTATTATTTTCGTTGAAATAATTTATTTCTGTTAATGAATTTATGTGCATGAATTTAGGTTATCATAAAAGGGAGAAAATAAAATTTTCTCTAAAGTCGGAGAACCTACACAAGCAGATATAAATGTTATGCAATTTAATAGTTTAAAAGATTAACTCATGGAACGTTAAATCATAGATTTTTTTGTGACTTCAAGACTACCTCAATGAATTGCAGTAACAATAATAATAAATAGTTTAATATGACAAATCAGTTATTAGTTTTATAAAATAATCAAGCGCTTTAATAAGACATTAAAAATAGGTATAATATTTAATGGATACTTCAAACATATTAATACGCTTAAAATTTACTAATTACTATTAAGGCTTCTGTTAATTAAAGTGTAATATAAATACAACATACAACGTCCCAACCACCTGTTGGACGTTGGTTGTCTCTAAGGATCTGATGCATTTTGTAGCCGTCTCCTCTAGACCGAATGTTATAGCCAAGTAAAACAGAGGCGTAGAACCAAGCAATTCCCTAATAATTATATGGCGGAAATATAAAAAAGTTCACTGAATCATTTCATGAACTATTTGAAAATATACAAACTAAAGATAATTCTTTGGTTTGTACACATGCTACTGAATAATGGAAAAATAAAAAGTACTTAGCTCAAATCTTTTTAGGCTACCAAATAGGCAAATAAATTGCAAGACTGTTTCGAGGACAATTCCGACTATTTTTATTTTATTTCTTATTTAATAATAATATACATAAAGCAGGCTTAAAGCCCATTTACAGGTGTATAAAATACAAATAAGTAGACATTATTCTAGTCAACAACATGCTAATAATGATGTTATATACAAATACATAACTAAAATCTTAGTTTTAAAATTTAAAAAAATAAAAATACACTTTAGTACATTTTTTAGGACTATTTATCATTCATAACAGGCTTTCGACTTGTACACTGTAGTATCCCTTGTTATTGTTAAGTGTTGCACGGCAATGTGCAAATATAGTTATAAAATATTAATAGTCGAATGTCAATGTTTAAAAGCTATCAAATATATTTTTAATTTCGAATGGTCTCTCAATCTCCTTTACAATTCATCTTAAGGAGTTACAACAGATACCGTGTGTCAACATCGAACTGGTGATAAAATACTGAAATAAAATATTTTAAGTTAAATATCAAGTGTAGTGGAAAAGTGGTGACTATAGTCAAACGCACAAGGGTGCAGTTTTTTCATGAAACATAGTCCATAGATAAAATAAATTTTTTATCCAGGACAGTCTGGGTAAACAATCCTGACGGAGCCACTGATAAATAAACAAAATAAAAAATATATACTTAAAGTTAAAAAGAAAAGAAAAATCAATCGGAAATAATTAACCTGGAAAACTAAAAAAGAAAATATCCACATTAGGAATAGCATTTACATTTATTTTTCGTGCTAAAATTATTTTATTTAAAAAAGACAATGGCTTCCGTCATTACGCCATCTGTAGTGCTTATTGTCCATAAACAACTTCCACAAAAATTATTCGTCATCGTCTATTCAATCATTAAATGTTCAAGTGTCCCACCTTCCTAAATAATCATCGTATTTTCTTTAAACCTAGTTATGTTTTATTTGTTAAAATTGAAGGTATTTAATCAATTTATATGAGTCATTTTTTATTTAAAACATTTTTCCATATTGGTATGGCTAAAGTAGACACTCTCTATATTTTAATAGTTAACCGTTATCTTTACGATATCTTAGCTCCTCTTGAAGTTTAGTGAAGTGTTACCTCTGTATGACAGTTTGGTATGGCAGAATGTAAATATTTTGAAATTTTTAAATAGACTAGATTTTTTGTCGCCTCTTATAAATTTTATATTCATCATTAACTGTTAAAGGACTGCACTTGTTATTATCTGCTACTTCCTAATATTGGAACTTTAACAATTTCCTCAACAAGTGACATTTCGGTATGTGTATTTTTAGGAATTCCAAAAATTAGAATATAATTTTCCCTGCGTTTTATTTCCGTAATTTGTGTTTATTTATTTATTGCAGTACAGCAGAAGATAAATATATAAAAAATATATAAACAACAAATCGCATTAACAGATTAAATATACAGTGTGGAACAACCAAGTGAAATAAATTCGGTAATAAATAAATGGTATGTTTGGAAAAACGCTCGGACACATTGATTGGTCTTTTTTCTAGTTGCCCATTTTTTTTAATATAAACTTTTTATACGGGGTGTGTCATATAACAGTGACCAATACCAACTTTCTTATTTTAAATGCAACAGCATGCATATTTTTCAATTTTTGAATTCTTTAGAAAATTCTAGACATATTTTATGTACTATGTCCTATACCTAACTGTTTCGAAAATATTAATGTTTTCCTATTTATTGCAAAAATTCGCAATAACAAACTAAAATTGTTTGACTACAGAAATTCGCTATAACACACTCAATACTTATTTCCCATTTAGGTCTTGATAATGAGAAAATAAGCAAAAACCATTTCAGCGTTTCTTTTTACTAATATAAAATTAAAAAAGCTATACTTAAATAGATTTGTTTACTTTTGTTTAAAACGCCTGACCTTAGAAAATTGTTATCTGACTGCATGACAGTAGTTGTCAGTGTTATGGTCGTTTGAATTTCCTTAAATGCATATCAGAAAAATGGTTCATGTAAACAGAAATGCACAAAATAACAATTCTACAGATGATTGAAGATAACACACTAACACAAATGGAAGTTGCTCGATTATTTCATGAAAAATTTCAAAATTTGAAGTGTATATCTCAAGGGACAATTAGTATAATAGGGAAGCAGTTTTGCAAGCTTGGACATGTAAGGCAGATAAAAAAACAGCTATCAATGCATTAATTAATGATACCAAATTGGATATTATGCTTGAGTTTAAGGAAAACCCATATACTTCTTGTCGACAAGCTCCTCAATGTTCGATATTAGCCAGTCATCGATTATTCGAACAATAAAAGAAAACAAAATGCCTCCCTATAAAATAATAGCAACTCATGGAAGACGATTTGGAGAGGAGAACACAATTTTGTGAACAATGTTAGATAATATGGTGATCCAATTAGAACATGTTTTGTTTTCTGATGAGTGTACCTTTACACTTTACGGTCATGCTAATCATCAAAATTGATGCTATTGGTCTGAGTAAAATCTTCACTGGATGAGAAAAAAACATACGAAATACACTAAAAAGGTTTATATTTTGACAGGAATTGTTAGCGATCATATCATAGGTCCCTTTTCTATTGATGGCAATTTAAATGGAGATAATTATATTGCACTACTCCAACATATATAATGTCGTGTCAACTTTAACGAACTTATATTTCGATCTAGCAAACCCACAAGTATCAGCCAATATGTTATGGTTTCAGTAAGATTGAGCACCGCCTCATTATCAAATTAATGTCCGACAGTACCTCAATCAAGTATTTCCAAATCGGTGAATAGGGAGGCGAGGATCAATGGAATGGTCAGCACGATCCCCTGATCTGACATCACTAGATTTTTTCCCATAGAAATATGTCAGAAGTATTGTAAACCTCGCGACATAGCTGAAAAAGAAGACGAATAATGCTTGCGATTAGATCGGTCTCGCCTGAGATCTTGAGTAACATTAGAAGATGTTTTTATTTCAGATTAGGATGTTGCCAAGAGGTTCGCGGCGAGTATTTTGAACATCTTCTACATTGAGATATGTTTTTTTGTTACATTACCAAGAATTAAACAGTGTTACTTATTAGTTTTTGAATGTTGTAACGAATTTCTGTAAACAAATTATTTTATTTTATTAATGTTAATTTCTGAAATAAATCAGAAAAAATTTAATATTTTTGAAACAGGTATAGGACATAGAACATAAAATATATCCAGAATGTTCTAAAGAATCCAAAAATTGTAAAATATACAGGTGTTAGAAAGGTGGTAAGAAAGTTACATGACACACCCTGTATAAAAAGTTTTTTTTTTTTAATAATGCGCAACTAAAAATACCAATCAACATGTCCGACCATTTTTCTGAACACGCACTTATTTATTTATTTATTTATTTATTTATTACCGAATTTATTCCATTTGGCAGTTCTACACTGTAGATTTGAAAACGTACAAATACAAGGGAAAACATAAGTGTGTCAAAAGATTAAAAATTGATTTAGAAACATATTATTACAATGGGAAATTAAATTTAGGCACAGATGAGATCTATAGTCTTGTAACTTGAAATAATTTGCACTGATGTATGAAAAATATCGTAATTTAACAAATTATTACTATAGTTACCTAATAACCTGTCGATAAATGATTTGTTGCCGTAATTTGCTCTATGAGTCCTCACATGAAATAAGGTTAAGTGATGTGTTCATCTTAAAGAAACAGACTAAGTTGAGTAAATCTTTACAATCAATCTGGCCATTAAGCAATTTGTGTAGCAAGAACAGTCCTGCCTCCTGCAATCGTCGACGTTCTAAACTTTGAAATTTGAAAATGAGATGTTTCAAAATAGTGTTTTTTACATTTTCAAATGTATTACTGTGTGAAATATAAGATGGTGATCATATTATTGAACAGTAATCAAGATTACTGCGTACTAAACTGTTAAATAGACACAAAATTGTTCAAGTATCCTGATTATGTTTGGTGTTCCTCTGGATGAAGCCTAGTAGCCTAAAAGCTTTAAGAATGACACTCTCCATGTGTAATTTGAAGGATAACTCCTTGTCGAGTAATTGATGAAACCAATTCCAGAGAATCGTTATTTATATGATGAAGAATATTATTGGGGTTGGTAAATTTGTAGAATCTCATCAATTTGCACTTTGATACGTTTATTTCTAGAATGTTTGATTCGCACCTGGTTTCAAAACTATTCACGTCTTACTGTTGTTTAATAATGTCTAGTGACACTAGCAACAATATTTTTAGCTACAACACCACAGTAAATCGTCTGTTATATACCATTTATCCTTTACGATTGCTCGACGCTGTGTTCGGCGAGTATCGGCTAACACCGGCTGATATAAGAGAAGCACCTCTTGGTAACGTTGTTAACTACAATAAATCTGTAGGCTGGCTCACGAGCTAGAAGGTGCCTATCATCTTAAGAGAATACACAATGGGCCTAATGAGGCCTAAGTGCCGTGGGGATAACCCACCCTTCACACGTTACAGATACAGATATCGTTTTGTAAATACATCATTACAGATACT
>OV651822.1:54729634-54767628 GCA_927349885.1 Psylliodes chrysocephalus | reverse complement strand
CGGCCGTAGAAGTAAATTTGGAAGAACAAGATTGTAGGGAATGTTTAAATTTTTTTTTTATATATATTTCATGAAGAATTTTCCATTTTTACTTGTCACTATAAATTGGCCGAGCATTTACATAATTATTATGATAAAGTGATGAAAAACATCATGCTGTCAAACAATTAAACAGTGGCAGTGTTCAGAGTGGTATGAGGCAAGGCGTTTTAGGCTGTCAGCTAGTAGCAATATCCACATTATTAAAGTAAGATTTTGAAAATCTATAAATAAATTAGTCACCGAAATTTTATATCCCAAAAAAATAGAATACGAATCAACGAAATATGGCTTAAGCTATGAAAATAGTGAAAAGGAAAAATACCAAGAATTAAATTGTTGTATTGTTAAAAACAACCATGGCTGTGTGCTAGTATTGATGGTGTGATCATTAAAGATGGATGCGTAACGAAACTTGTTGAATTCAAATGTCCCATAAAATGTAAAAATAACCCGGTAATTAACTATGAAGAAGAATCTTGTAATATCAATTACTTGTGTTTTCTAAATGGTGATGTCCATCTAAAAAAAAAGTTACTCGTATTTAAATTCTTTAATAATTTATTTACAACAAAATCCAGATTTAATGCCTACTTTGTCCACTGCGAACGCTGCTGTCGATTCGACTGTCCCCACCATATACTTTGCACCTTTTGAATACTTTGCAACAACGGAGTAATTTCTAAAACTGAACAAACAGGTTTAAATCAATATAAAGGACCAAACAGAATATTCCAAAGATATGAAAATTGTAAAGTGCAGTCCAAAATCATTCTGAAGTAACATTTACCCAAATATTTTTAAACTTGTCTTCGGATCTAGAGCACATTCTCTTGCTTTCTCTTTATAAATAAAATAAATAGCCTTTCGCACGTAACTTTATATAAAACGGATATAAAATGGATATAAAATGGATACAAAAAGGATATAAAATGGATATAAAATGGATATAAAATGGATATAAAATGGATATAAAATGGATATAAAATGGATATAAAATGGATATAAAATGGATATAAAATGGATATAAAATGGATATTAAATGGATATAAAATGGATATAAAATGGATATAAAATGGATATAAAATGGATATAAAATGGATATAAAATGGATATAAAATGGATATAAAATGGATATAAAATGGATATAAAATGGATATAAAATGGATATAAATGGATTAAAATGGATATAAAATGGATATAAAATGGATATAAATGGATACAAAATGGATATAAAATGGATATAAAATGGATATAACATGGATATAAAATGAATATAAAATGGATATAAAATAGATATAAAATGGATATAAAATGGATATAAAATGGATATAAAATGGATATAAAATGGATATAAAATGGATATAAAATGGATTTAAAATGGATATAAAATGGATATAAAATGGATATAAAATAGATATAAAATAGATATAAAATGGATATAAAATGGATATAAAAACGATATAAAATAAATATAAAAAGATATAAAATGGATATATTTGATGATGACTCTCCTTGCTTTCCCCACTAAGGTAGAAATATGTGCCAGTAACTATGTAGTTATTATCTTAATACTGTTTTGTCAATGTCATTACAATATGTCACTTTCTGTTTAGTTGAATAAAGCCTCTATTTTTGATGTATATTTCACTATGTTATTATCAAAGTTTACTATGTATATTCATTGCAAAACTAACATGTTAACCTCATTAGTATGTTAACAGTTGCAATCGCAACTCGATCGATCCGTTTCATTTCATTGTATCTTTTTCCGTGGTATAGGACATTAAATATTTATACCATATGTGACATAATATTAACATGAAACTGTCGTTATCTTAGGCATATAATGACTGCCTCATAGATTATACATTCTTTTCATGGTTCTCTTCTTTTCTGAAACGATATCATAGGAGTGCGACGTCTCTCAATGAGTAAAGCTATTATATGACTGTATTGATGAAAAAATTAAACGAATGATTTGTCTAAGATTGAATATTTCAAGGTTGCTGATGATTTTGTCAATTTTAGTAATGTGTTTTGTAAGAGATACAAAGATATTAAATTTTCTTTAGAATATATATAAGACACTATTACACCCGTATTGTTTGCAAATATTACAGTTGTATAAACCTATTGAAAAGAATAAAAGAGAACATACTTCTAAAATATATTGGTTCCTGATTATCAACTAAATTATATTTTTATTTTATAATTAGAGAGACGCTAAATTGGTGATTCCCACCTTATCGAGACTAGGGTAAACTCGTAGCGTTAACAAAAGCGTGAAATGATTTGATTTGAAATAAAAGACCGAAAGCCGATAGTAATATAAAAATGTTTAATTTTCACGTTTGTGAAGCATTGCAATTACTTAGATTAACCAGGCGTTGGTACACCGGGGTTGAAATAAAACGAGCAAGATTCATAATAAGTCTGTTGTAGAATCACACTATGAGGTGCTAGGCATGTTATACCCAAGTGTACCAGTCGCGTGATAAAATTATTTATTGCACGGATACATATAGTGTCATAAGAAACAGAACAAGCTGGCCACTGGTCCCCTTTTTTGTTATCATGAGTTTAGCTCCTATTAATGCCTCGGTTATTTTCAATAATAATATTCCTATATAAATCCATACATAAAGCAACTTAGAAGAACATTTATAAAAGGGTTGGGATTTACTCTGGTGAGATCTCAACAAAACACAAGAATGGAAAATCCATTTGAAGGAAGATAAATTAGTAAAATATTGGCAGAAATGAGGGAGAATTCTGGCCAACAGGCGGGCACACCAAAAGGGGAACCGGATGTAAAAAGGCATAAGTATACCAAACGAAGTTCTTTTTCTCCAAGAGGCTCGGCAAAAAATCATTACATACCTGCAAATTATGTAACAGATTTATTTGTCTGATACATGTTAACCTAATATGTGACGAATGTAATTTACATAAAACAGAATAGCCTATTTTGATAAAAAAATTAGTGTTTCCAATGAATTTAATATTTATAAAAGTGGGCATCTGGATTTTCCTGTGTGGATATTTTTATGGTTATTAGTGTATTTACGTTACAAAAATAAAAATTTAAGTTTGTTAAGTACTATTTTATTATTTTAATGCAGTCAAGGCAGTTTTTTATTTAATTAATATCTCATTGCCTTACATAATAATGCATGTTAGCAGGTAAACAAATTTTTGTTAATTGTAGTACGGTAAAGAACATCGGTAGTCAAGAACAAAAAGTGCGGGGACCTGATACTATAGGAGCGGACCGTCGTCAGCGCTCCTTCAGGCAGAACGATTTGAGTACCCTTAGGGTCTAGCCTGGTCAGCTGTTGTTGCTATTGGCTTTGTGTTTTATCTGTATTCACTTGATAACTAATAAATATTTGACTTAATAATTAATAAAATCTAACATCAGAAGTGGGATTCGTTTACTAAAAGTACCACGGAAGTACCTGGGGGTTGACTATTCCTGTGAGTATTTCCAAAATTATTAATTCGTTAAATTTATCAGTTGATTGATTGTTTCAGATTGTTATTGGCCATATTCGCAAATGTTTTTTTTCTTCTGTTAATTCATTAAATCCGTCAAAATAATTGTTTTAAATTGTTATTGGTGGTATTCATTTGAAACACCGTCATCCTGTAGCCGATAGAAATGTTATTTTCGAGTTAAAAAAAATTGTCCACTATCCCAAATTAGTCTAATCTATTCTATTACTATTCCACGCTTAACTATTTACACTATTCTACTTCTATTCGATTCTAACTTACCCTGAGCTACTGTTATTACTAAACTACCTTACTATATACCTATTCTACTATAACCTATGGTGATTTCTTTCGTTACCTCTAGATTTAAGAGTTTGCGGTATATAGATGTATATATAAATCAATAAAATGGATCCATTAAATATATTCATAAAATATATGTTTTTATCAAACATATTTTGTAGTAAAATATAAAATAATATTTTGTAATACATTATAATCTCACCTGGAGTATATTCAATAGTAATTAACACCTTTAATAAATAATTTATAATGTAAGTAAATATATTTCGCTACTTTGAACAATAACTCCAGCTCATTTAATTACTAAAAAGCTTTATTTTTATTGTTATTGTTTACATGTCTATTTTAACTCCTTCAGTTCTCATATTCTTCTAAATTTATAAATATTGACCACAGTCTTACCAGAAATTATCCTATTACCCTTTTGTAGTCAGGGCCTTCTTGGTAAGACATTGACTTTTGTTGACCATTTTGTGGAACTTCCTTCCTGGCCCAGTTTTTGCTTGGATTATGATTGTGGCATGTGCCAAGAAATCCTCTAGCATTTTCTAGGATTTATCCTTGGGCAAAAACCACAGATTCCTTCAGTCCGATATATTGTTAGTGATCCTTGTGATTTATACACCTAGTGATGAATATAGTATCGGGCTGAAAGTGCGAATTTAATAAATTAATAACTAAGAGGTCATGTACCATCAAGAGTGAGTTTTTTAAAATGAATTATTGTTTCACTTACTTATATCCCCAACAGATTTCTGTATACATAATCTGTACAATCGCCAATGTTTTTTAGACCTCCTTGGTTCGCTCCTTTCATTTGTGCGTTCCTTTCTTCGTTCGTTCAGATTTACCATTCTGCGGAAACACTTTTATTAGTGGAATACTTCTAAGGACCATGTGCAAGTTTTCTTCACCTCTCCATATTGAATAGGGCTTCTCCACTTCACCGTTTGTGTGCTTAAAAAAAGAGTTCAGACAATTAGAGAGCCCCACCGAATACGAAGTCATTTTTATAGCAGTCTGCTACCTACCGATACCAAGAGGAAGCTGCCTAACTGGACATCGTGCTTAGTTGAGTTCACGTAACCACCACAAGTAAGACGGGTCCTTTTAACCTTATATTTCGGAGGGCCCCATCTACTATCGAGGTTAGGTTGTTTAAAATTGAGCCTACGACAAAAATATATTTAAATAGTTGTTTAAATAGACTCAATTTCTTTTGTATATATATTAAATAGTAATATCCACCTACCGGGGTTTTTCCTTTTTGTGGTCGAAGAGTACTCTACGTGAATCGCATTTTAACCACTCATTTGGAGGGTTATATATCGTCCCCTTAGTGCAACAACTAGATAACTTGAAATTTATAGTTTTGAGAAAATCCACTTTAAAGATTCAAAACGCAAAAAAATACACCTGTTAAGTAATCAAAAATATTTAATATCTATACAGATATATTGCATATTAAATTATGATTTGTTAATTTTGGAAACAATTAGGTTTTATATCTTTGCAGAATTTAATCAAAAACTTGAGATATCTAGTTGTTGCTGAAAAAAGAGTAAAGTTATCTATTTATAACCACTAAAAATTAAACGCAAATCACCTAATAAATACAACTTTATTTTGAATAAAAAATTAACAAGATTAGTTTAAATAAAACCCAAAAGATTCCACCCTTGATACAACTTAAGTGTCAATATCAATGATGCCGGTTTGGGAATCTTCCATGTTTTAAGGCCATTTACGTTAGTCATCTTGGAATGGAAGACTTTCAAAAATGCTTTATACTCGCTAGGGAGGGCCGTAGGATTCATTTTGAACAAAGACATAAGGTCGCCATATTTTTTTTAAGTGGTAGTTGACTTTGATGCAAAGGCTCTTGGGTATTATTTGAAGACGACATACGTGTTTTACGCTTAAAATTTAGACGTCTAAAATCCCTATCAATATCTTTATAAAATTAATAATAAATGGCG
Organism: Psylliodes chrysocephalus; assembly: GCA_927349885.1. Taxonomy (NCBI): domain Eukaryota; kingdom Metazoa; phylum Arthropoda; class Insecta; order Coleoptera; family Chrysomelidae; genus Psylliodes; species Psylliodes chrysocephalus. The sequence goes on along the minus strand of OV651822.1, from coordinate 54,761,809 downwards.
TCGATTTCGAAAAGTTCAACCAGTATATTTCCTGCCCGCTAACCAAGTTATGGCTTTTAAAAAGACACCGTAAAAACAATTTAGCAGCACAGAAACAAACTAGATATCTCATAGCGACCAAGAAGGTGCCGGCAGATAACTCAATAATACCAGTGCTAAAACTAAATATCTCAAGATCTCTAGTTATAAAATGTATATATTGGGAGTTGTCTGTTTTTAGTCACTCTTTAAAAATAGGTTTGGTTGCTCGTACGTGATATCCAGTTATTGCATTGAAAAGAGCATGAAAAATAGGACAGATTAAACTGGATAACTCAAAATGCATAAATTTTGAGTTATCTAGTTGTTGCACTAAGGGGGCGATATTATAAGGGGATTTAATTTAGAGGTAAAAATACTTGCGAAAAGACGCCTTGTACATAATATTCTTTTTTTTTGTTCTCATCGTCTGAATCATCAGAGTCTTCTACATCCTTCTTTGACTGTGGACCAACTCTTCTATTCTTTTTCTTTTTGTCATCGTCTGAGTCACCATACTTTTTCGCTTTTAACTTCTTCTCATCTTCGGAGTCTGAGTCTTTAGATTTTTTCTTAGATTTCTTGTCTTCATTTAAGTCATCACCTTTTGACTTCTTTGAGTGGGATTCATCTTCTGAATCGGATTTAGCCTTAGATTTTTTCTTATATGCAGATACACCATCAAACGGGGTGAATCGGGACGATTTTTAGATATTATTATTAATATTTTCTTCTAAAACTATCGAAGAAAATTAAAATTTAGGGGAAAGTGATCGTAGTCAATACGGCTGCTGAAATATGTATTGGATAATTATCTGATTTGAATAAATTAATTAAAAAAATATATAATATGGTGTGTCCCGATTGACTCCGTTTTGGGGCGAATCGGGACACGCTGTTTCCAGCCATGCAATGTGCATGTCGCCTCGAGTATGGGGTTAATTGAAACAAAAATAAATTAAAATATTATTTTTTATTTCTTTTTTTAATATTAAAGGTAAAAAAAACAACAATGAAATTTGGAAATAGCCTTTATTTTATAGTTTTAAAGTGCATAGGATTTTAGTTTCATTTGCAAAGGAAATTCGTAGCCTCCTCGTCGCAATTTAGTTGGTTTAGGCAGTTTTTTCACAATTTGTTCCAAGCTAATCATGCATATGTCATCCACTGTGGGAAAGATATAGCAATTTTTTATCTTTTTGTTAGGTCTAAGAAATTTACAATCAAAAGTTTCATCAAAGATTCCCTTAATTTGCCTGATGAAATATTTGTTCACTTTGTTTTAAATTCAACCTCTACAAAGTTGTCAGTTGCAATGTTTTCCATAGTAGGCTGCACATCTTCAAAGCACTCTTCCTGTTCCATTATTTCTAATTCCGGTTCTGACTCAAGTTCTGACTCAAGTTCCAAAGTTTCATTCTCTTGAGGCACTACAGTATTGCTTGTTGACGGTTGTGGTTCTAAAAAATCTGTTGTTGAAACGCTTTTGTCTGGCTCCACTTGAATTTTCTTTTTCCTTGCTACTGTTGGTTTGCAAGCATTCCTGCTTTCGTTAAGCAATTCTACAACAGACTCCGTCCAGGCATTAGGATCGTCCTCTTCGAGATTTCTTTCTTGTGGCAATCGTTTTAAAACCTGAGTCCTATCAAGTGGAATAATTCCCGTCCCACGAAATCCGATTTTAATATTCTGACTTAGAGTCCCTCCTAATTTGTCTATAGCACGTTTTAGTAAACTCGGAAAATACTTCTTCGGCAAAGAGTCCTTGTATTCTTTTTTCCAATCTTGTAGAGTTGACCTCCAAACCTTTTTCATTGGGCCAAAAACAGAGACGTCAAGTGGCTGTGTTAAATGGGTTGAATTCGGCGGCAAAAAACAAAACAATATCATTTTCTTCGCACAATTCAATAACTCTGAGCGACAGATGACTACACAAGTTATCTTCAATGATTACCCTTGGTGCCGAACGTCTTTTCAGGAACGGTAGAGCAACAGAAATAAACCATTCTTCAAATAATGGCTGGTCGAACCATCCACTTTTATTTCGTCCATAGCGCGCACCTTTTGGTCCATTTGTCAACCAAGTATCGTAAAGATGCTCGCTCCTATAGACTAGAAATGGGGGTAATAGCTGGCCATCACCACTTACGGCAAACATTACTGATGTCGATGTTTTTGTTGAATCGATTATGCGTTCTGGATGTCTTGTTTTTCTTTTTACGATGACTTTTTTCCGTCCGGGATCATCTACAAAGCAAGTTTCATCATAGTTGATGATGGATTCAGTTTCAACGTTTTGTAAGTTTTCTTGGAAGTGGTCAAAATATTTATTTATTATTTCCCGAGACACTGCTGCCCGAGCTCGTTTAATATTTTCACACAGTCTTTCAGTGAGTGATTCTTTATGACGCAAACAAAACAAATTCGCCCAATCAACACCGGGCATATTATTATTAAATTTTGCCACTCTTATTTCTTTTCTATCAAGATATGCCTTAACGATGTATCGAATATCAATTTTTTCCAACGGGTATACCCACTCTCCCGCTAATACTATCAAATGCACTAGCCTACTTTCCTCACCTTCTGACAAAATAGTTTGCCCACCATGTTTCTTTGGCTTCTGTTTAGCATGTCGTTGTAGCGTCGATCTTGGTATATTATATAACTCTTCTGCTTCTCGAAGGATTATTTGGCCTCTTCTAAATTGCCTCAAAGCCGTTTTAAGCTGCTCTTTACTATAATTTTGGTAAAACCTAGTCCCAGGCGTTCTTTTGTATTTTCGGACCATCGTCCCGATTCACCCCTAGAAGTGATTTGTTTTTTTCATTAATTAATAATAAAAAAACTTTACAAAATAATTTATTCAAAGACTACTTAACATTTAGAAAATACCCACAGGTATACTATATTAACAATGCAATACTCAAATCCATCCTCAAATCCTACAATTAATACCTTTTTCAAACGAAGTTTTCAGCCGGTTTTAAAAACGTAAAATTATACTGCAATATTTTGACACCTGTACCAATGAAGCGTTGCGAATTAACTGACGGCGACATACAAAGGTCAAACGATTTTGGTTTCTGCAATAGGCTTTTCATATTACCCGTCCTAAAAACATTGGCTACAAGCATAAAAATCACGTGTTTGTAAATAAACGTCATACTGTCCCGATTGACCCCTTAGTCCTGATTCACCCCGTTTGACGGTATCAGAATCTACTGATGAAGTTGATTGTCTCGGGTCCTTTGATCTTTGCAGCTAATTTAGCTCTGCGATTTTTTTCGAATTCCGCAATGAGTTAGGGACAATCTAGGTTATCGTCTGGCTCGCAGGTATTGTCGTCTTCTGAATAACCTTTGCATTTGAGAAAATACTCTACTTTTCCATGTACTACTCTCCTATCTATAATTTTTTCGACTCTGAAGATGAGAAGTTAAAAGCGAAAAAGGATGGTGACTCAGACGATGACAAAAAGAAAAAGAAGAGAAGAGTTGGTCCACAATCAAAGAAGGATGTAAAAGACTCTGATGGTTCAGACGATGAGGACCAGAAAAAAAAATATTATGTACAAGGCGTGTTTCTGCAAGTATTCTTACCTCTAAATTAAATCCCCTTATAATATAAAACCCTCCAAGTGAGTGGTTTAACTGCGATTCACGTAGATTACTCTTCGTTCACAAAAAGGAAAACCCCGGTAGGTCATTAGCCAGGCACGGTTTTTAAATCTACACCATAAGACATACGCTGCCGTCGTTTCATTCACCTTCTAACCACTACAGAAGAGAGCGAGCGAAGCGAGCGCGTCCGGCCGACGTTTCGAAATTCGGTATTACATTAAATGCAAGATTTCACTGGAAGGTCTATGTTAAAAAGAAAATACATAAGTAAGATATAAAAAATCAAGAAAATATACTGGTTTTGTGGTAGGCATTTCAGCGTATCTAAATATAACAAAATTCTATTATACAAACAAGTTCTCAAACCAATTTGTATCTGTGGCAATCAGCTCTGGGGTTGTGCCAACAACAGCAATATTCTAATAATCTAGAGATTCCTTGGTACATTAGAAACAGTGACCTTCATCGAGACCTTCAAATAAACACTGTTGATGAGACTATCACCAGATTCTCTAGAAGTCAAGAACAACTGTTCCACCAATATTTGAACGTCGAAGCGATCCAGCTTCTTGACAACACGAACTTGGCAAAAGACTCAAGAGAGTGAAACCTTTTGAGTTATCCAAGTGATTGTGTTAATAACAAAACAAAGCATTGTGCGGTTTAGTGTTATATGTTATTTTAGTATAATTAAGTTATTAGACCCTAAGATATATTAGCGAGTAGAACTTTAGTTTTTAAGATTGCAACCCTAACAAAATTACTTATTGACTAATTATTGATCAAATTGTAACATTAATTAACGCACCCTTTAAGGAGCGTTTTTTTTTCAAAAAATATATATAGTATCACGACTCTTACATTAACAAAAGGGTCTTTATCCACTCTCACTAGTTTTCAAGAATTCGCGAAAAACTGTTTAACATAAATCTTGTGGTTGTAATAGATACAGAACCTCTTACAATTATTTTTACAAACCTGTAATATCAAAATACAAAAAGAGACTAAACGTTAAATGCCAAAAAGAGTTGTAAATTAACTTCAAAATTTGGATATAGACCCTCTTGCTGTAGCCAAGTGGATAAAGGAACTTTTGCGCCAACCATATGAGGATATAGGCTGATTTGACACAATAATAATCGAAGTACAATGAAAAAGATTATCTTTATTTTCTCTAATAATAATTACCAACTTGCTTACAAAAATATAATTTGAACTCTAAAAAACTGATAACGAACATTTTTGGTCAAAAAAAGCTTTACACACGATCAGCAAGTTGTTCATCTGCATGTCCCTCGCAAAACTCATCATCTGCGCCGTGGTCTTCCATGTCCTCCGCTCTCCTATTGTGGGCTGTTACCTCGACCGTATTTCCCAAGATCACATTTTTATTGAAAGTACATTCCGCCATTGTATCTCAGTTTTATCCAAAGTGTTTCGTCAGAAGTTTTTTAACTTCATCGATTTTTGCTGCTTTCAAAGGTACTCCCATTGGTATTATCTGGCAATGCGATAGACATTGGTTTAGCACCTTTTTTAACAACCAATTTACCATTATTCAAGTCAGTGTTGTAAGATGTATCGCCTCTAACCAAGGTATTTAGTTGAGTAGATTTGCTGAGAATGAAACGTTTTGCTTTATTAAACTTGAAGTGCCACGATGTAGTTTTTTGTAGTAAGTCTCTACTAAACTTTTCCAGTCGTATACCTTTAAGTCTTTACCCATTTTAAATAAAGTGGAATGCTCCAAATAAATTGTTTCATATTCTGTTGGTTCTACTATTACTGGTTGCTTTCGTAGTTTTTTCTCTATGAACGCAAACACGCGGTCTGCTGGCAAAAACGAGTGTCCAGTGATTGGGAAAATAAATTCCATTTTTTCAATGTTGCAAGGTGCAACTTGTATTAAGAAGTAGCTAAGCATTCCAATCATAATTGAATTGCGGTTCTTACCGCCGCAACTATCAGCGCACAACCTAATCATTGAATAGGATGACAAATCAAGGAGTGACAATAGATGGAACACCGCTGATGCAATTTCGTTCGTGCCCTTCTTGTGTTCATGCTCTATCCAACAATAGCAATACACATTTTCCCTGGTCAAGCAGTCTTTTGAACTCCCTTTTACGATAGTAAAATTGTGCATGTAAAGTTGTCTACTATAGTAGGCAGCCTGATCTTAAACTTTTGGCAGAACCATGTTCTTTTGGCAGTCGAAACTTAACGTTAGGAGACCGTCTCTTTTTTCTTGAAGTTTTCGGGAGAACGCTTTGTACCGCATTGTGTGAAAAGCAAATTCGGCCATTAACTTATTTTTATCAGGACGATTGATCTCTTAATTTATCTTATCTTTAAGTTCTATAGAGCAAGCGTCAGTGGTGGGTGTTCCAAATCCAATATTGTAGTGCGTCGTAAACATTTTTTGCCAAAACGTTTTTTTCGATTTCAGTGATTCGTCCATTTGCTCGTTGTTGTACATGCGATATAATTTATTATTACTTAAATTTCCTGGAAAATAACGCCGATTAATGGACTTTCCTCTAGAGTAGTGGCTTTCACAGTATTTTAAATTTTCTATAAATGCTTTAATAGCGGCTTTTCTCCTCTCATAGAAGAGTTTTGGTCTTGCTACTCCGCTTCTATCAATAGGCATCCTAACAGTTGTCAGAAATGTTCTAGCTAAAGACTGAACTCTCTTACGTGCTATTTGGAGGACATTAATGAAAGTTTGCTGACACACGCGTAGACAAAATGCGTCAGTACCCGAACTCGAATGTAGCAGTTTGTGCTAACTTTTTTTGTTGAGGTAGGTCTTTCTATATTACATGGTCTTTATGCAGTTTTTACTTTAACGTGTTTGATGATAAAAGCATCCTGGACGTTTTTTTCGCACGTCGAATAAACATTCTGGTGGAATTCCTTAATATCCCTCATTCTTAACTTCCGGCACTTATAAGATTTGTTAAAGTGGTCACAACTAGGGTATGCTGGTGTACCTGTGGGTTCATATCTGCAACAAGAAAAGAGCGTGATAGTTTCCAATAAAATTTTAAATAATAAAAAATAATATTAGCGGTAACATTAGTAATCGTCAATAGATACTAAAAACAATAACCATCCAATACTGCGTGAGTAACAAAAAATAACCAACGGATACAAGAATTGAGCACTAGTGATTGTTGCAGATATGAACATAATGTGGTAATTTACCTATTGAATTTTTCAATGTTCCTTTTCCATTTGCTACTATCCCCAGGCATCCGTCTAGCTTTTCCCGGTACCGCTGGGGTAATACTTTCGTTCATAGTGCCCTTAACAATAATAATAAACACAAACACAGCACAAAACTAAAAATACTACCACTGATTGCTGTTCATAAACATCAACTAACACACTGTCATATTTAAATTGAAGCAACAGGAATTAATTTTGGGCGGGATTTTGAGAGATCTGATTGGTTCATTGGATATAGGCCTATTTGACGCGTTCATATTTCTAAATATGGAACCTTTTGCCGCGATATGGGTATTTTAATATTATTTTTTCAAGGGATAAAGCCCACTTTGGCACATTTAAGAGTTATTATTATATGCCCTGGGCTACACAGTAGTTAAAACAGCGGTGGACGCTTTTTTCATCGAAAATGGATATAGACCCTTTTGAAGTGACACACCAATAATTATTATTTTCGTTCAAATAATTTATTTCTAATGTTTATGAATTTATGTGCATGAATTTAGGTTATCATAAAAGGGAGAAAATAAAATTTTCTCTAAAGTCGGAGAACCTACACAAGCAGATATAAATGTTATGCAATTTAATAGTTTAAAAGATTAACTCATGGAACGTTAAATCATAGATTTCAAGACTACCTCAATGAATTGCAGTAACAATAATAATAAATAGTTTAATATGACAAATCAGTTATTAGTTTTATAAAATAATTAAGCGCTTTAATAAGACATTAAAAATAGGTATAATATTTAATGGATACTTCAAACATATTAATACGCTTAAAATTTACTAATTACTATTAAGGCTTCTGTTAATTAAAGTGTAATATAAATACAACATACAACGTCCCAACCACCTGTTGGACGTTGGTTGTCTCTAAGGATCTGATGCATTTTGTAGCCGTCTCCTTTAGACCGAATGTTATAGCCAAGTAAAACAGAGGCGTAGAACCAAGCAATTCCCTAATAATTATATGGAGGAAATATAAAAAAGTTCACTGAATCATTTCATGAACTATTTGAAAATATACAAACTAAAGATAATTCTTTGGTTTGTACATATGCTACTGAATAATGGAAAAATAAAAAGTACTTAGCTCAAATCTTTTTAGGCTACCAAATAGGCAAATAAATTGCAAGACTGTTTCGAGGACAATTCCGACTATTTTTATTTTATTTCTTATTTAATAATAATATACATAAAGCAGGCTTAAAGCCCATTTACAGGTGTATAAAATACAAATAAGTAGACATTATTCTAGTCAACAACATGCTAATAATGATGTTATATACAAATACATAACTAAAATCTTAGTTTTAAAATATAAAAAAATAAAAATACACTTTAGTACATTTTTTAGGACTATTTATCATTCATAACAGGCTTTCGACTTGTACACTGTAGTATCCCTTGTTATTGTTAAGTGTTGCACGGCAATGTGTAAATATAGTTATAAAATATTAATAGTCGAATGTCAATGTTTAAAAGCTATCAAATATATTTTTAATTTCGAATGGTCTCTCAATCTCCTTTACAAATCATCTTAAGGAGTTACAACAGATACCGTGTGTCAACATCGAACTGGTGATAAAATACTGAAATAAAATATTTTAAGTTAAATATCAAGTGTAGTGGAAAAGTGGTGACTATAGTCAAACGCACAAGGGTGCAGTTTTTTCATGAAACATAGTCCATAGATAAAATAAGTTTTTTATCCAGGACAGTCTGGGTAAACAATCCTGACGGAGCCACTGATAAATAAACAAAATAAAAAATATATACTTAAAGTTAAAAAGAAAAGAAAAATCAATCGGAAATAATTAACCTGGAAAACTAAAAAAGAAAATATCCACATTAGGAATAGCATTTACATTTATTTTTCGTGCTAAAATTATTTTATTTAAAAAAAAAATGGTTTCCGTCATTACGCCATATGTAGTGCTTATTGTCCATAAACAACTTCCACAAAAATTATTCGCCATCGTGTATTCAATCAATAAATATTAAAGTGTCCCACCTTCCTAAATAATCATCGTTATTTTCTTTAAACCTTTAAACAATTTATATGAGTCATTTTTTATTTAAAACATTTTTTCATATTGGTATGGCTAAAGTAGACACTCTCAATATTTTAATAGTTAACCGTTATCTTTACGATATCTTAGCTCCTCTTGAAGTTTAGTGAAGTGTTACCTCTGTATGACAGTTTGGTATGGCCGAATGTAAATATTTTGAAATTTTTAAATAGACTAGATTTTTTTGTCGCCTCTCATAAATTTCATATTCATCATTAACTGTTAAAGGACTGCACTTGTTATTATCTGCTACTTCCTGTCACCAAATGTAACAACCAGTTATGCCTAACCAAATGTAACAACCAGATTTGCCTAAAGACCAACGCTCGTCACCAAATGTAACAACCAGTTTGCCTAAAGACCATTTGTAACTACTGATAGGTCTTTAGCTACTGTTACTATACTATTAAGGGATAAAGGCAGCGCTTGTCACCAGCCCTAGGGTCCTGGAGTCCTGAAGGAACATCCATTCGCCAGTGGCAAAATAAAATAATAAAAATACAAAAAAAAAACATCCCTTAATAGCATATGTCGAGCGGTTTTGGCAACTGACTTAAGACTCTCAAGTCCTTAAGGGTAGGAACGCCGAGGCTTAACATGCTCGGAATATTTCTTACTGGTTTTTGGAAAGAGGTGAGAATAAAATAGGTTAATAAACAATAACATGTATATTTATATATAAGTAAAAAAATTATTAACAATTTTAATAAATCAAAACAATCTTTATTTTTGAAATAAGATAAGCAAAAATTACTACTCATAATTGTAAAATCTTTATTATGATAAACCATGTTAATAGAATATAATCTATGATAAAACTTTAATAAAATGAAACATTTTACATCACAAAAACTTTTTACTATAATAAAAAAAACTCTTTATATGATAAAACCCTTAAAACTGATAAACATTTAATAAGTAAACTTGGGACGAAAATGAAAGAATTGGCATTTGAAGAAGACTAATGAACTGTTTTAAAATACATAACCCAAACAAGAGATTTAACCATGTTAAAATAAAATAGATATTACCTTTGAAACTAAAACACTACACACACACACACACACTTTACTATATATAATAGACATTAATACATTTTTGGGCATAGGTTTGGCCCAACGGCCGCCCCTCGAGTCCTTTTGTCAATGATTGACTCTCTATTTATATCAACCTTAACGTGATTATATTAAAAGAAACTCGACTTATTTATTTTTAATGATTATTCGCACGATTTGTCCTTTAATTTTCTAGTACAATGAACTATTTCTAATTGTTTGGTTTTAATAAATATGTTGTGTTAATTTAATAGATTAAAAATATTAGATATTTTTGGGATTTTTGTTAAATTCTTTATATTTTAAAAATAATAATGCCAATTATTACATTATTCCCCCGACAGAAAAAAAATTGAACTATACTTGTTCAATTCTTTTTAAAAACCCTTAATGTAAATTTATTTATTTCCGTAATTTGTGTTTATTTATTTATTTATTTATTGCAGTACAGCAGAAGATAAATATATAGAAAATATATAAACAAACAAATCGCATTAACAGATTAAATATACAGTGTGGAACAACCAAGTGAAATAAATTCGGTAATAAATAAATGGTATGTTTGGAAAAACGCTCGGACACATTAATTGGTCTTTTTTTTAGTTGCCCATTTTTTTTAATGTAAACTTTTTATACGGGGTGTGTCATATAACAGTGACCAATACCAACTTTCTTATTTTAAATGCAACAGCATGCATATTTTTCAATTTTTGGATTCTTTAGAAAATTCTAGACATATTTTATGTACTATGTCCTATACCTAACTGTTTCGAAAATATTAATGTTTTCCTAGTTATTGCAAAAATTTAGCAATAACAAACTAAAATTGTTTGACTACAGAAATTCGCTATAACACACTCAATACTTATTTCCGATTTAGGTCTTGATAATGAGAAAATAAGCAAAAACCATTTCAGCGTTTCTTTTTACTAATATAAAATTAAAAAAGCTATACTTAAATAGATTTGTTTACTTTTGTTTAAAACGCCTGACCTTAGAAAATTGTTATCTGACTGCATGACAGTAGTTGTCAGTGTTATGGTCGTTTGAATTTCCTTAAATGCATATCAGAAAAATGGTTCATGTAAACAGAAATGCACAAAATAACAATTCTACAGATGATTGAAGATAACACACTAACACAAATGGAAGTTGCTCGATTATTTCATGAAAAATTTCAAAATTTGAAGTGTATATCTCAAGGGACAATTAGTATAATAGGGAAGCAGTTTTGCAAGCTTGGACATGTAAGGCAGATAAAAAAACAGCTATCAATGAATTAATTAATGATACCAAATTGGATATTATGCTTGAGTTTAAGGAAAACCCATATACTTCTTGTCGACAAGCTCCTCAATGTTCGATATTAGCCAGTCATCGATTATTCGAACAATAAAAGAAAACAAAATGCCTCCCTATAAAATAATAGCAACTCATGGAAGACGATTTGGAGAGGAGAACACAATTTTGTGAACAATGTTAGATAATATGGTGATCCAATTAGAACATGTTTTGTTTTCTGATGAGTGTACCTTTACACTTTACGGTCATGCTAATCATCAAAATTGATGCTATTGGTCTGAGTAAAATCTTCACTGGATGAGAAAAAAACATACGAAATACACTAAAAAGGTTTATATTTTGACAGGAATTGTTAGCGATCATATCATAGGTCCCTTTTCTATTGATGGCAATTTAAATGGAGATAATTATATTGCACTACTCCAACATATATAATGTCGTGCCAACTTTAACGAACTTATATTTCGATCTAGCAACCCCACAAGTTTCAGCCAATATGTTATGGTTTCAGTAAAATAGAGCATCGCCTCATTATCAAATTAATGTCCGACAGTACCTCAATCAAGTATTTCCAAATCGGTGGATAGGGAGGCGAGGATCAATGGAATGGTCAGCACGATCCCCTGATCTGACATCACTAGATTTTTTCCTATAGAAATATGTCAGAAGTATTGTAAACCTCGCGACATAGCTAAAAAAGAAGACGAATAATGCTTGCGATTAGATCGGTCTCGCCTGAGATCTTGAGTAACATTAGAAGATGTTTTTGTTTCAGATTAGGATGTTGCCAAGAGGTTCGCGGCGAGTATTTTGAACATCTTCTACATTGAGATATGTTTTTTTGTTACATTACCAAGAATTAAACAGTGTTACTTATTAGTTTTTGAATGTTGTAACGAATTTCTGTAAACAAATTATTTTATTTTATTAATGTTAATTTCTGAAATAAATCAGAAAAAATTTAATATTTTTGAAACAGGTATAGGACATAGAACATAAAATATATCCAGAATGTTCTAAAGAATCCAAAAATTGTAAAATATACAGGTGTTGCATTTAAAATAAGAAAGTTACATGACACACCCTGTATAAAAAGTTTTTTTTTTAATAATGCGCAACTAAAAATACCAATCAACATGTCCGACCATTTTTCTGAACAAGCACTTATTTATTTATTTATTTATTACCGAATTTATTCCATTTGGCAGTTCTACACTGTAGATTTGAAAACGTACAAATACAAGGGAAAACATAAGTGTGTCAAAAGATTAAAAATTGATTTAGAAACATATTATTACAATGGGAAATTAAATTTAGGCACAGATGAGATCTATAGTCTTGTAACTTGAAATAATTTGCACTGATGTATGAAAAATATCGTAATTTAACAAATTATTACTATAGTTACCTATTAACCTGTCGATAAATGATTTGTTGCCGTAATTTGCTCTATGAGTCCTCACATGAAATAAGGTTAAGTGATGTGTTCATCTTAAAGAAACAGACTAAGTTGAGTAAATCTTTACAATCAATCTGGCCATTAAGCAATTTGTGTAGCAAGAACAGTCCTGCCTCCTGCAATCGTCGACGTTCTAAACTTTGAAATTTGAAAATGAGATGTTTCAAAATAGTGTTTTTTACATTTTCAAATGTATTACTGTGTGAAATATAAGATGGTGATCATATTATTGAACAGTAATCAAGATTACTGCGTACTAAACTGTTAAATAGACACAAAATTGTTCAAGTATCCTGATTATGTTTGGTGTTCCTCTGGATGAAGCCTAGTAGCCTAAAAGCTTTAAGAACGACACTCTCCATGTGTAATTTGAAGGATAACTCCTTGTCGAGTAATTGATGAAACCAATTCCAGAGAATCGTTATTTATATGATGAAGAATATTATTGGGGTTGGTAAATTTGTAGAATCTCATCAATTTGCACTTTGATACGTTTATTTCTAGAAGGGTTGATTCGCACCTGGTTTTAAAACTATTCACGTCTTACTGTTGTTTAATAATATCTAGTGACAGTGGCAACAATATTTTTAGCTTCAACACCACAGTAAATCGTCTGTTATATATCATTTATCCTTTACGATTGCTCGACGCTGTGTTCGGCGAGTATCGGCTAACACCGGCTGATATAAGAGAAGCACCTCTTGGTAACGTTGTCAACTACAATAAATCTGTAGGCTGTCTGACGAGCTAGAAGCTGCCTGTCATCTTAAGAGAATACACAATGGGCCTAATGAGACCTAAGTGCCGTGGGGATAACCCACCCTCCACACGTTACAGATACTGATATCGTTTTGTAAATACATTATTACAGATACTGTTACGTAATGAAGTTCCAAAACTGTTACGTAATTATAAATATTACATAACAGTTAAATTTATCAAACTATCCACATTGCTCCATTGCTAGGTGATCACTATGGTTACGATAAATAGTTTTGACATTTCAAAAATCGCCATTTTTGTAGTAACAAAATTATTTTTTTTTTTTAATAAAATAAATTCTTCTCATAGTAAAAATTTATGTCAAGGAACTCCTCCTAATATTCTTGAAAAAGCTGCCTAATACTACTTACAAATTACTGCCTAAAAAATCAAGGGCAAGGCATAAAATAGTATACCAAAAGTTTATGGACTGACGTATAACAAACAATGTAAACTTATTTTCTGAGAATGTTCTTGTTACATACTTTGGGGAACTTATGGAACAATTCAAATCTTCATCATTATCGACAATGTATTCTATGTCAAGAATCGTCATTTCCATTTAAAATAAATGAATTTTGAAACGTACCCAAAACTAAAAGCATACTTCAAAAGGCCAAAATGCAGTCAGATAATTTTAAAAGCAGATATTTTTTTGATAAAATCAGTAAACATTAAAATGAAGCTCTTGATTCACAATAATAGTAACAAAGGCTTGTATCTTAAAAAATTTTTCTTTAGTTAAATGAGTATTTGCATTTGTAATTTACAATATTTTAAATTAGATGCATTTAATGTTATAATAATGTTATAGATTATCGTTATTATGAATGTATGGTTGTGGTTGTAGATAAAGTATAGTACAATATTACTCTTGAGAAAATGACAAACTCTATCGAAAGCTTTAGATATATCTGCATAAATACCATTTACTTGATTTCTCCTTTCAATACAGGTAGTGAAAAATTCCTGGAAGACTGCAAGATTTGTAGCTGTGGATCTGCCTTTATAAACTTCATGTTGATTGGGAATAATGTAGTATTTATAACAGTTAAAGATTTCTCTGTCACTATCGATTTAAAAGCTCTCGGAATAGCGGACAGTTATACAATTCCTCGGTACTTCTTATAACGTTAATTTTGTCGCCTGTTTTAAATATTGGAATTTAGTTAGAATTCTTCCATTTGTTTCGCAAGTAACCTCTATCAAATAACTGCAAAATAGTATGCAAAGGATTTGCTAAAAAGGATTTTTTAATACATTTTCACAAGCTTACTTCTAATCTGTTCCTTGGTGAAAGTGTGATTAGACAAAAAGTTAAGAGGTATTCTGTGTTTATTGCTGAGAGAATCATAGTTCTGAAAACATGACTAAAAATGAGATGCAAACGCATACGCAAAAGACGAAGGATTGTCGAATATATCATTTCCAAATTTCATAATACTGATTCACTAGCCACGAAGCCAGCCAGCTAAGTACTATTTGGTCCTGGCCCTTCTATTGGACTAGCAACGTCGGTAGTGAAAAATGCCACAAAGAACATTCAACGAAAGATGGGATGAGATAAGAAACTGCAGACTTGTCAGGGAGCCTCTATCTATCCTGACACTAAGCAAACAAATACTTGACTATGATAGACATAATCTTCGCCTGATCACAGACATCCTGACTGGTCACTGCCAAATATGAAAGCATCTTCCTATAATGGGGCTGTCAGAATCCACATTCTTCATCAAGCATATCCTCTACGATTGCTTGACGCTCTTATTTATTAGAAGATGTGTGTTCGGCCAAAGTTAGCTAACTCCGGCCGATATAAGAGAAGTACCTCTTGGTGACATTGGCTCACAAGCTAGGAGGTGCCTATCTACTTACAAGGATACACAATGGGCCTAGTGAGGCCTAAGTGCTATGGTTTAACCTACCCTCCATATGTTACAGATACAGCTAGTAAATTAGGATCTCTAGTTGGTTGGCCTACAGTCAGTTTATAACTGAAGAAAACGTAGAAGGTAAACAATTTTTCATTAAGATTTGGAAAATTTATATTTAAATCCCCAGCTGTTATAATTTAATTATGTTTTGCTGTGATTTAGTTATGACATTAATTAGGTTTGTTTGAAATAAAAATTGAATTATTAACATTATAACACCTATTCTATTTGGAAAACGCTGGTAAAATTCTATTTCATTACTTGCATAAAATCGTCAGACTGATATTTTTCAAAGCAACACGTACTCACCTAATAAAATACTGGCTTCAATCTACGGCTATGGAAGTGGCACTTATTCCGGAAAGTGAAATGTCCCTTCGGTTCAAAGGGCTTCGCGTGTTGCGTGATCCCTGTGGCCTCATCTCCTTGTCGCCGTTTTGTAACACTAGCATCTCAAGGTTTCGATAACAACGCGGAGATTCCTTCGTTTCACCTCCGTTGCTCGCTCTGTTTGCCCATCATGTATAATGGGCCCATTGTGAGTCACGTTGCTGGCAAATTGTTGTTTTAAACGGGAATTAATTACTGGCAGTAAAAGGGTTAAGGTTAAGGGTGTGCCTTAAGACGATTAGGAAACTGGTATGATTGTACCAAAACTATTTGCGGATATAAACTAGGATAAATCTTTAGATTTATTTACGTAGAACTAGATTTAGGATTAGATAATTGAGACTTCCACGGTCTATTTTCTCTTTAAAGAGCTTACAAGGCTAACTTTATTTTTAAATAATTGATTGATTCTCGTACTATTCGCCCGTTATTAATGATCTCGATTACTTATGCACAAATCCTATTACTGAGGCCCTTACTATGGGGCCTCAGACAAAAAAAAGGTTCGTACCCCCATTTTTTAAAACTTTTTTTCATGTTTTCGATCATTCTGAGTCCGAAAATTCAAAAAAACATTTTTGTCTGGTCGTCTGTGTATATGTATGCCGACACAATAACTCTAGAACAAAAGTTCTAATTGACTTGTCGTTTTGATTTTCTTGAATAATTACTTCTAATTTAGAACCCTATTGATTCTCAGAATTTTTGGTTCATTTTAACTACTTTAACATCAATTTTATTAAAATCCGCATATGCATTTCTTATGTGACAATTTAAGGAATTCCAATTATTTCTAACATCAACATTCCCAACATTCTTAAAATTCTATAAATTGCAAACATTCTCTAACGACCTATCAAACAACGGCTGTTGATAGTAAAGGTGAAATTTCTAAGGCGGGTTGCGACCTGCATACTTGCAACCATAGCCATTTTGGAAGCCATTTTTATTTAAAATTAGTAGCCAAGCCTGCCAATTTATGAAAAATATCTAAGCAATTTCTTAAAAATTACTTTTTTATGGTGGTGCTAACTTAAGCGTACTACTGTTTCGCCCCTAGCCACAAAAACATCTTCATAAAATTTACTGGCTCTCTGCCGCAACCCCATGTAGTAATAAACCTGCCATTTTATTTGACAAAAATCAGAATAGTGCTTGGCTGTGCCTGTCAAGATTCAAGATGTCAACTGTGATGTGTGAATAGCTCTTAAATGTGAAATTATTTAAAAATGTATACTTCTTTTGATATTTATTGCAAATAATTTGTAGTGTATCTCAATTCAGGCTTTTCATAAATAAAGGTACAGCAAGACAGATAATATAATGTTCTTATACAAAGCACTTTTTTATTATATAAAAGAGAGGTAGGATATAACGCTGTTTTTTTTTGTAAAAAAATTTTCTTATACGATTTTGGATTACACATTCAACCAGCGAATTGTAAATAATAATTAGTAAACTTCAGTCATAAATTTCCTCGATAAATAAAATTTAAAAATGTATTGTTTTACCTTGGTACCGAGGTATTTTTGTTGTGTTTTTTATTTTATTTATAAAGTTGTCATTTATTTGTATGCTGAAAGAAGGCCTTTGTAAATTACATTGCTCTCTAAGGAACAACTTTAACACAAAAATAGTTTTGTGGCTATAAGTTGCTATAACCTATTGTCGCCAAACTATTAATAATTTAAACATAGTAAGTAGTAACAATATAACATCAAGTAATTTTTTAAAATAAAGTACATGATCTCAAAACAGAAATAATTTATAATAAATGTGGGTAAAACGAGGGGTAAAATAACAATAAATTAAGGGAAATACTTAAAAAGGGCAAGTTTAAAGAGTATTTCTTAAGGTTATTTTTGAATACATTTATTGTTGTTTTTTTTTTAATTTCTGTAGGTAGTCTTATTAAATTTTTTAATAAAAATTGTATTTTGGGAACTTTATGTGATGGATGGCTTTCCGTACATGAAAGTCAAATTGGCTTGTGTGATAGTTGTGATATTGCGAATTATTTTGAATTGTTTCTAATAGATCTGATGCAATGGTACTATGTCATTTTTATTTTATAAATAAATATCAGTCATGTACTGAACATAATTCTGAACTGAAAGCCAATTTATTTCTTTTAACATAATTGCAATACTCATCCTTCTGTCCTTTATTAGTATTATGTAAATAGGCGAAGTAAGGAGCCCAAATATTTTACATGAGGTAAAGGGGCCAATTATTATTGGATAAATTGCTCAAACAAGTTTGTAAACCCTAATCAAAAGGCGATATAGAATAGTTTTAAAAATCAGGCTTGTGAAAATCATCACATGGTTTAACCTAATTAATGCCAATGCTTCACAAACCAAAATATTTTACGTCCTAATACTAATATCGGCTTTCGGTCTTTCGTTCCAAGTTAAATCATTCTGTTACGCTACAAGTTTACCCTTATGGGCCTTAGTCTCGATAAGGTGGGAACCAGCATTTTAGCGTCTCTCGAATTTCCTCTTAAAATCATCAAAATTTTGTAGTTGTTATATTTCCTAAACTAAGTTCCAATTACACATCTGCAAATATAATTTTATTTTTTGTTTTTTGTTCCTTTGTTTTTTGAGTTTTTTTTTGTTTTTTTGCTTTTTTATTTTTTTCATTGGCCTCTTTGTCTTCGACTACTTGGGCCATTAGCCTCGTATTCTATGTAGGTTATGGAGTACTTGCAGTCTAATACTCTAATAGTCCAGGAGTTCTAGTACCCCCAATATCATGCACTCCTACATACAGGCCTTGTTACTATTTCCCCGTGCCATTTTAGAAATAGCCCATTAGAACCCAACAGTGAATGGTCGTAGTGGTAAATCCTATCTATGCATCAGAAATATTTTTAAATGTATACAATAATTAAAAAAATCGCGGCCAACGGTGGGATTTGATACAGAGACCTCTGAATTCGCATGTCCAGACTCTAACCACTGAGATGCCCATCCCCTCATTGTACTCTTCACACAGAAATTTGTGAAGAGTATCATAGGTTACAAAGCTTTATACGGGGATGAAGCCAATTGATTGTGAAACATATCTGATTAAAAATTGGGGTTAAGGGGGTCTGTTAAAGTGTGAAGAGTACAATACATAATGCCAAGAATTATCTTCATTCTAGTTTTGTTTTTGCTTTTGTTATATTTAACTTTTATTATTTGTAGGGGATCCAGCAACATTTTCTTTACCAACATAAACAATAACTCATTTACGCCCAGACTACAGAACAAACTTGTATGATATTGCATTCAATTGAACGAATATATTTCATATCCATTCTAGGTAGTGAGAACACTGCAAACGTAGTTTGTGCAACAAGAGTGAATATGATGACCATATCGTACGAAGACGAAATTTGTCTGAGTGGGATGTGGACAATCCACTCGAGTTGTAGAGTATATTTTTTCTACGACCCACTAACGAAAATTTACAAATAGAAATAAAAACGAAGAAAAAAATTAATTTAAAATTCACCACCCATTCACCGGCCTAATTGTAAATTTTTTTTAATACTCGTAATTTAATTGACTTCATAGAGTTTTATTAAAAGTAACAAATTATTTATAATTATAGTATAAATAAAAATAAAAATGCTATTATTTATCGATTCTACACAAAAAATAGTAATTTTATTGTATAATAATAACAAAGAAACATACTGAGAATTAGTTTGACAGAATTGTCACTTTTTTAAAACTTTAAAAATAATAGTCGCCGGAAGACCAAAATAGAAACTGTGATTGGTGGATTTCATTTTTTTGCAGTGTTCTCATTACATCGAATGGATATAAAATACATTCGTTTAGTTCATGGCAATAGTATACTTTTTCGTTTTGTAGTCTGTTAGTAGATAAGCTAATATGCATGTGGGTGTAGAAAATATAATTAAATTCATCAATCACAGTTTACATTTTAAACCCTCATCTACAATTATTTTTAAAAATTTATTAAAGAGACAATTCTGACAAACTAAAGAGTTATTTTTGTGTTGAATCCATAAATAATAGCATTTTTATTTTTATGTTATTTTGTAATTTAATAACTATTCCCAATTTATGTATGAAAAAAAAACGGACTTGTTTGCGGCTCTTCTGGCTCCTCGGCATATTAAATATACCTCAAATCGATCTTAGTCGTTTCAAAAAGCGCCACTTCGTTTTGACTCTCAATCGCGCAGTTAAACATGTCACAAGGCCTTAAGTGCTACGGTCAACTGCATGTAAACTTCATTTGCGTCCCGTTCTAATTAGAATGATAATTATTATGGTTCTGGTTGTGTACGAAAACTCCTTTACAGAAATTAGTTTCATATCTTCTTAATCATAATTATGTCATCAATTAGCATTGCCGCTGCGGTCTTATTACCTGTGGAATTGGAATTCATATCCATACTGCAAAAAGT
This sequence comes from Psylliodes chrysocephalus, assembly GCA_927349885.1. Classification (NCBI taxonomy): domain Eukaryota; kingdom Metazoa; phylum Arthropoda; class Insecta; order Coleoptera; family Chrysomelidae; genus Psylliodes; species Psylliodes chrysocephalus. The sequence continues at coordinate 54,741,522 of OV651822.1, read as the reverse complement.
ATAAATGATATATATATATATATATTCTCGAATATAGCTCATGCTACCATTAGTAGTTAGGAAAACTGTGTCATGCTTTAATTGCCTAAATACAAGCTTTACAAATGAAGAAAATGTTTAAAAAATTTGAAGTTCTATTATTTGTTAAACTTAATGTACCTCTTGTCTTACGTGACCAAATTTACATATCAGTAGTGGGTTAAAACGAATGATATTAATCAATGCTGTAGATATTTTATTAAAAATTAGAGTATTCACAATATTTTAATTCGATATCTAACTTTAAAGAAATGAGTTGTTTTTGTTTAACGAAATGGATTAACTAACAATTAAGTAATAATGAAGAAGACCATGGCTCCAGAAGAAGGTTGTCTTTTCAACAAATGTAAGCACCGCCGGCGGTCGGTTAGCCAGTATGAATAATAAAACTAAAATATTTATAAATATGATTTGTACTAGTTTACTCTTGTTTGTACTAATTCAATCAAAAAGTCACTCTCAATTTGGGGCAGATAAAAAAGAAAATGGCCTGAGAAGAGATACTGTAGAATCACATATTTGGCCTTTACCTATGGAGAATCAAAAAATATACAAACATATCCGAGAGCACGTTTGTAGGTTTAATTTCAAAAGTGAAACAATTGTTAGAGAATGTTTATGGACCGGGACAAGGTAGGGCTAACAAAATTTAATGCATAAATTTAATTATTATGCTGGTGGTTATAAACACTGACCTGAAATATTTACTAGATAAGATATAGGCTATATTTTATACCTTAATAATATGTGTACACAAGGAGACCGGAGTTGCATTGTTTGGGCAAATATAAAAATTTTAACGAACATTGTGAAGTATTAAGACATAAAACTATTAAACTCATAAAAAATGTTTTATATGTTAATTATAAAAAGTGCCTAAATAAGTATAACTTACTTAATAAGTACCTAAATATTCTGCTTTGACTTAAATCTGCATACACGCTCTGAGCCCCAGTTTATATAGCCAGGCCAACATTAAAACGCGGTAGGGCCTGTATAATCTGGCAACACTGATAATATTCGTTTCCTGCTCGACATAATCCTTACTTTGTATTTTTTACATTAACGTTGTACATATTAAATTATAGAGGCATTTTAAATAATTTATTTAAAAGGATATTTTCACTCAGTCTGTATTGAAATGGGACTGTAAAGACTATTGAATTATAACAGTTGGTAACCAAATGACAATAATTACGCGAATGTGTTCAAAACAGCTTCTTTTATTACTATCGGCCATCCAAAGCTCTTTTCTTTACAAAATGTTAGACAAGCATCTGTTTATGACGACAAAGAGTATCATTTCCTATTTATTCATTTATAAAACGTTCCTGAAATTTTTCAATACAACTATGAAAAAGATAGAACTAGATTGTATTTGCATTTTGAAAATGTGCCATTAAATAAAAAAAAGTTTCGGGAACAAATAATAGTCAATAAACTTTTACAAGTCAAAGTAAATAAATTTTCTCTTTCCAATATAAGAAAATTATGGCACTAATAATATCTAAATAGTTTTCTAACATTGATTTAAAAGTTAAATAAAATCGTGTTGATGAAATGAAAACCAACTGATGATCTAAAAATTACCCCAGTCCCCATATACAGTGTGTCCCTCTTTTCATGAGTACCTACAACCTAATATCTCGGTTATTAGAAATGCGATTTTATTTAAATTTTGGTGGTAGGTTAGAAAAATGAAGTATTTGGCATAGTGAATATTTTTATTTACCATTGGCGTTCGGTGTTGGGGGTAGAATTGGCTTTATTTCTTGAGAAAAGGAAATTAGGACTTATTTTAGATAACTTTTTTTGTCAGTTTTATAATCAGCATCTCAAGAAACCCCTTAATTCATATTTTCAAAATCTCAAGTCACTTTAATAAGTTCTTTATTTGTAACTGTGGTAACAAAATTACGAATCATATTTTAGATTCTTGTCCTTTCAACATAACTACCTTCTAAAACAATACACTTTTCAACATAACTACCTTCTAAAACAATACACTTTTCAACAACTCTTCTTAAACGTACATTCACTTTTCTTAAAGTTTGAGGAGTAACTTCCTGACACGCTTGCCTATTTCTAATGCAAAGCTGCTCCCTATTACGCGGTCGAGTTGCATGCACTTTATTTTTCAAGTGCCTTCACAGAAAAAAGTCACAAGGGGTAATATCCGGTGATCTCAATGGCCATGGTTCTAAAGGAGAATTTCTACCTGTCCACTTCATAGGGAAAGTTGCATTTAAAAAGTTCCTAACTATCAGAGAATTATGTGTGGGGGCACCATCAAACTAAAAGAATAAGTTGTGTCTTTGTACTAAAGGCAATTCCATGAAAAAGTAATAAAAATAATTTTTGAAAATGAGGAAAATATTCTCCGTTTAGGTTATCCAGGAAAAAAGGTCCAACAATTAGTCCGCTAAATATTCCACCCCACACGTTTACCTTTTCACTCTATTGGTTTTTACAATTAATTACTCAATTCGGATTTTCGGCTGCCCAAAACCTACAATTTTGACTAGATACTACAGCGTTTGTCGTAAATGTTGCCTCGCCAGTAAACATTATGTTAAAAAACGTCTGTCATTAATATAGTTTCCTTGCAACCATAAGCAAAATTCAAACCACTATTAAACAGAATATTTAGAAATTTTGGTTTAAATGCCCTAATCGTCTTGCATCTAAAACATCTCCATACTTGGTTTTTCGTTAAATTTAAACTAAAAAGTTAAAAATAATCAACCTATTAGAAAAAGGAACTTAAAATAAATTATTTTTTTCTTTGCCAAAATCAGCTCTTGAGAGTTTGAAAATTTAAATTAAGGGGTTTTTTAGAATGCTGATTCTAAATCTCATAGAAAAAGTTATTTTAAATCAGCCCCAATTACCACCAAAATTTGAAGAAAATCGCATTATTATTAACTGAGATATTAGGGTGTAGTCATGAAAAGCATGACACACTGTATATTTGACGTAACTGATAGCTTTAGTTTTTGTGAAAGTTTATAAAATACCAATACAGGTATTTTTGACCTATACTTCTTATTTATGTGACACCTTTAATAAAAGCCACATAATGATATTAAAAAAAAAAAATAATATATATAAAATAATTAATGGTACATGTACATGTAATTATTAGATCTAGATGCTAATAATTTTTTATAAATTAATTATTGATATACTTAAAATTAACATATTTCTTTGGTGAATCGTGGAATTTTGTCTCAAGCATATACCCACGCACCTATTCAGAAGATATATGAGATATAAGAAGTGATAATTCTCAACTTACTTATTTAAAGCTACCGTTTAATGTTTTTATTCTTATTGCTCTGGGTGTTTGGTTAATTAACGAGTAGTTCCTAATAATTTATATCTGGTTGTACAGCAAATTACAGTAACTGCTTACCGGGTACGGAGCGGAAGCTGCTACCTAAAATCTTACGTTGAATGTAAGACATATTTTTGAGTGCTAGAGTTAATAGGGATTGATAACACCATTTATAATTTCGTTGTCGTACATCCCAAACCAGAGGCATTTGGCCAATAGAAATTGTCAATCTTGGAAGGACCAACACTTACGTCACAAAGCATAACAAACAAAACACAAAGAGTGTCTTAAGACAAAATATATAAGAGAAGAGTTTTTGAAAAAAAAAATGGTAATATTTATATAATAAAGCATAAGAATGAAACGAATGTAATTTTGTTTGGAACCAAATCCCTTATCTACAACAATTCCGTAATACAAAATCATACTGTACATAAGAGAGATTTTAAATTTTTTTTAAATTGGAAACATTGCGAAGCCACAGCAACGTCCTTACCTAAACGTCCTCGAAATCGATGACAATTTAAAAGACAATGGTTTAAAATCCAAAATATTGTTTTCGTATTTATATATCATATGACTATAGAAGTAGGATATTCAAGGCGATGCTACGCTGCTACGTCAACGTTTACCTCCAGCAAAGAAAGTTGGAATTCATGTTTTACCTCCAGCAAAGCAGACTGGACGTCAACGTTCACCTCCAGGAAAGATGGCTGGACTTTAACGTTCACCTCCAGCAGAAGAGACTAGAGAGCAAAAATCAACTCCAATACAGGAGGCTGAACAGCGACATCCACCTCCAAAATACAAGGATGGATATTGCAGTTCACCTCAAACCGACATGCACCATAGAGGTAAGAGAATCTCTGGCTCAGAAGCAAAGAGGAGGAAGAAGGCTAAAGTGAAGGCAGGCAGAGCTACCGCAACTTCCACCGGCCAAATATGCACTCATTCCAAACCTAAGCAACCCAATCAAGTCTTTGGGTAGCGACATTAGTTCTGCCTCCACAAGAGGCCAGGAACTCGACGCAACCAAGGACAAGAAAAGGCCGCAATCGGTTACAACTCTAAGAAGCCACACTAGATCACCCCCTTCCCCCTTTGGGGAAAGGATGGTCAAACACCAACCTTAAACACTTTCCAAACTTCAATGGGGATCGGGAAGCAATTAAACAAGTAAAAATTATACAATGTGACTTGCAGCTCAAAAGGGTGGCTACAGCAACATTATCCCGCCGCCTTGATGAGCTGCATGATACAATAGCACTCATCCAGGATTCCTGGATAATAAATACCAAAATTATAGGTATAAAAATCTAAATTGTTTAAATTTTAGCTTTCCCAGCAACCAAAATCCCAGGAGATATAAAGCCCACGTAATGACACACCCTTCCAACTCTGATTTAACTACGGTTAGGATGTAATATGCTATCACGAAGGAAAAGAAAACGTTTATCCTGGCATCTGCATATCTCCACTTCGACGCAACCACTCCACCACCCAGCAAAGAGTTATAGGATCTGATTAAATACTATTTGAACCAGACATTTTTGGCTCAAATGCTCATTACTTTTGTTGGGACAGTAAGGAAAACAATGCTAGAGGTAAGTTATTTTATGATTATATAATTACCAGAACTCTTAGTATTTTAAATATACTCTACCAAAATTTTTAAACTCTTGCAGTCAAACACTAATATCGCTTTATCCACAACTGGTAGCTATAAATCAATTCTAAACTTGCAAGTATCTGATGACATTTAGATGTCAGACTACCGCTGGTTAACATTCAAAATCAATTTGATGTTGTCAACCTCCACGTTATCTCAAAACCCTAGAAAGATGGACAGGGCAACCTAAGCTCACCTTCTCCAAGATACTTTGAGAGAGATAGAGGACGAAATACCCAACAATAACGATGCTTTGGAAGAGTACTCAGCATTATCTAAAGCACAATAAATAATGCCTATAAGAAATCCTGCCCCCTGAGACTGGTCCAACACGATCAGACGACTACCGCATTGTGGTGTGTCGAGTTGCATTACTTTAGGAAGATGGCTAGAAAACTTTTATTAAGGCAAGAAACAAAACTCTAAGACAATTGGGATATTTACAAATCTCAACTCGAAGAATACAAAAAAGCATTAAACAAAAACAGAGATCTTTAGTAAGGGTCTTCTGACTCCTATGGAACCACTAAATCTGTTTAGGGTTGAGTGAATAAAGTAGGGTAGGTAATTTTTTTTTTTGGGGAAGAGGAAACCGCTTGGCACCCGCTGCTGAGTCTATGCAGCAGGTAGTGTCGGGCACAACTCCGACTAAAACCCCCCCTGTTCTTCTAAAAAGCTACAAATAACCGGGTACCGACGTATAGACATTCCTTCTGTTATAGAGCTGTCTTTATTATATCTCTTGTGGCCTCCTCCTTTTTTATTTTCCTTTCTAATCATTATATTTTTTATGAAGCCATCTTTTTTCGCAGCTCAACATGTTTTCCATCATAGACTCCTCCACCAGCGGGCCCCCTAGTTCGGCTTCCAGTTGTTGCCTATTTGCAACCCATCTATCGCATATAAAAATTATGTGGGCTGGGGTATCTTTCTCCGCAGTATTCGCAGGACTCGTCTAGTGACTTGCAGATTCTAAAGGTGAATGTTTTAAAGCTACCATGCCCTGTCATGGCTTGTGTTAAAAAGTAGTCTACCCTTCTGTGCTTGCACTTCAACTACGGGTCGATCCTTGGTATGAGCTTCTTAGTTCACGCTGCCATTTCTATTCCGTTTTCCTATCGTACCTGCCATTTTTTCAGTATCTCCTCCCTGATGTCCATTCTTCTATTTTGGTCCGCTACATCCAAAAACAAGCTTTGTCGTTTCTCAGCCAGGAGGTCTATGGGGGGGGGGTACCCCGGCCAGTACCTCAGGTTTGCTTCTCTGTGGATACTGATGAGTTTTTTTTTTTTCATATTTTTCGACTCTCATTGCCTTGCCCCATATTGGTGCACCATAAAGTAAGATGGATTGTACCATTCCGCCCAAGACCCGCCTTTTTGCATCACCAGGCCCTCTTATGTTTGACATTATCCTTCTTAGTGTTGCCACAGTTTTCTCTGTTTTTTCTACGGTCTTGTTTATGTGTGTGTTAAAAATCTATCCACACACCCACGCTTCGGCCTGGTTTAACCACATTATTTCCTATCTGTAGAGCTATTCCGTCTCTATTTCTCTTCCCTTTTAAAATAACAGCTTTGGTCTTCTTTGGCGCAAGCTGCAGCTCTTGTCTTCTCATCCAAATTTCAATTTGCATTACTGCATGCTCCGCCATCTCTTGGAGTTCTTCCTTACCGTCAGCCTTGACCAGTATTGAAAGATCGTCTGCAAACGTCAACGTTGTGCAGGATTCGCCAAGGCCCAGTCCCAGTACAGGATCGTACAAAATGTATCACAAAATTGGTCCTAAGACCGAGCCTTGTGAAACATTGCCGCTCACTTGCATCTTTGTCTCCTTTTCGATGTATATTTCTCTGCTAGTAAAGTAGTTTCCAAAAATTTTAATTAAGTATCCTCTCACTCCTAACTCCCTAATTCTGTTTATTATTATCTTCCACGATGCGGCGTTGAAGGCGTTTTTGACCATCATGCACCATTTTTTCCTGTTCCGTTTAACCCAGTCAATCCCCCATTTAATGGCATGTATGGCGGATTCCCCTGCCTGAACCCAAATTGCCTTTCGGAGAGAGCGTTTTTGTCTTCTAGCTCCTTAAGCAGCCCCTTCCTAACCATTGCCTCATAAAGCTTGCCCATTATGTTAAGTAGGCATATTGGTCTATATGCAGATGTATCTTATACTCACTGTTGGGCTTGCCTTTTGGGATAAGAATTACCTTGGCTTTCTTTCACTCTGTCGGAAAGGTCTGTGTACTTAGTAGACCGTTTATAATCCCCAGGATCGAATCTGGTGCCAACTTTATTGGGCATTTGATGGTCCCTGGTGTAATACCGTCTATTCCGGGTGACTTACCGGGCCTTAGCCTTACTCCAGCATCGTTACGCTCATCTACTGAAAAGGGAGGGGTAGTTTTACCTGTCCACTGCGTCTAAATTCCCCGTTTGTTACAAAGAAGAGATGTTCCACAATTCTTTTCTTCTCTTCAACGTCTATATAATACGGGGTTAGTTTATTACAAAATTTGGTGACAATTTTGTAACCCTCGCCCCAAATGTCTTCTTCTAACCTTTTGCAAACACTTCTCCAGCATTCTTTTTTTGACCTGTAGATTAGTTTTTTTAGCTCCTTCTTTGTCTCTTTGTATGATCTTTCTCTCTCGTGTGCCGTGATGGTTTCATTAAGGTTTCTGGATCTATGTATGATTATTTCCCTCTTCTTTCTGTTACAGTCCCGCCTTTTCTCTTCGATTTCCCTATTCCACCAGTATGACATCTCTTACTATTATACATCTCTGTGCTCTTCTAAGTGTTTCTGTGACCTCCTTTAAGGTTTGGTTACGTCTCGTCATAAGGTCGATGTTTAGTATCCTCTCCAGCTTCTGATAGATGGTAAATCTCGTAATGTATGCAGGTTTTTTCTGCCTTTTCCCCGTCTCCAGCTCGAAAAATATGTGCCTATGCAAGCTTAAGCATTCCTCATTCGACACTCTCCATCGGTAGCTGTTGGACACGATACCCGCCGTGGCTAGTGAAATATCTATGAAGGAGACGGTATTTCCTCTGACGAAAGTTAGAGTGTTTGCATGGTTTAATACTGTAAGGTTAAGCGACTTTATCCATTCTATCACCTCTTCTTCACGTGAGTTATCTATGGGTGAGCTCCACATAGGTGATTTTCCGTTAAAGTCGCCTACCACAATAGCTTCTTCCCCGTTTCTTCTCACTAGTTCCATAATTTTGTCTAATTTGGGTAGCTAATCTAACAAGAACATATTCGGTTAAACAAAAAAAATGGATCCTTACATAAAATTGTCAGAAGACTAATAATGTCAAATTGGCAATAAATTAAACTTTCGATCTTTATGCACATAAAATGAATTATAAAAGGACAGACAAAAACAATAGGCAAAATTAAATTTTTATTGTTCCACAAAAGAAACTACTCACATTTCGCGTATCTAACCGTTGGCTGATACTTTTTGATTCTAGAGTAGAATAAAAAAAAATGCTAGTAGCCATACCCTCTCGCTAACTGAATATCGATGAGGGTTTTGGGTCTAAGTCTTCCGACAAACTTTTTTTGCTTCTTTCAACTACCTTTTTAAATTAATGAATACGTGCCTGTTCATAAATTTTAAAAGTTGACATCTTGATTTTACATTGATAGTTTCCCGGGTCATTATATTTTATCCAGTTGTGTGAACTCATAGTTGTTTATTTTATGTTTAATGTTACTTTTATTAAATTATTTTTATGTTAAACAAATAAAAAAATTTCAAAATTTCAAAATTGGCGATCTTTTACTAAATTACTGATATCGATTAGATTTATCCAAATACGAGATAATATTTAAGTATTATAAATTTAAATAAATTAAATGGCCAATACAGCTTGTTTTAAAATTGGTTTTACCATATTTAGTATAAAAAATTAAAATACTGTTATAATAAATTATTTTAATTATTATGATTAATTTAACAAATTCCATTTATAGTCTGGTAAAGTGGTAAAAGAAAGAAAGTAGAAAAATATATTTAAAATAATATTTTTTTATTTCAGGTTGTATGTTGGATTTTATGCAATATATCTTTGTATAATTTTTAATTATTTTATACCCAATGTACTCCATAAAAAATGTGGTAGGAAAAATGTTTGATAAAAATATACGTAAACAAAAGCATAAAAAATACTTTGGGGTAATTTAAGTTTTAAAAAACAACTTTCTTTAAGGTAGCATCTTTCGTTTTTAATAATTTATATTTTTTGTGTGTTAATTAATAGTAAGATGGTATCCAAGAACAGATTTGTTCGGTATTTTGATGTGTCCGGTTATCCGACCCTTACTAACGATCCGGATTCCTAAAGATTTGCAAGGCCTTTTTATATAATTGGCATTGCAATCGCTGCATTGCAACCTGTGCATTTATTCCTATTAATTGTAATACGTTTGTCTTTAGTATTAACAATATGAGATCTATTTTATTAATTAACTGTAAAGACATTTTTTAAATAATTTTTTAAGTAAAGATAAGTAAGTCTAATGCCATTCTCTATCTCTCACACACAAGTAAACATTTGCACGAAATTTAGTTTTTTTTTCATTTTCCGTGTACACAGCCACAACCTCTTTTGATTGATATTGTATCTATCTAATAGGTACACAGATTTATAATACATTTATTATTCACTACAAAATGTATCTCTAATTTGCTTTCGATGAGATTCGGAAAATTATTTGCATTTCGTCAATAATACGACAGCCCTCTTTCTTTTCTTCATAAACGAAATTTCGAAACAAATTTCTCGACGATTTGAATAATTGAATTTGTATAATAATTTGCTTTATTGAAAAATTTCTATATTGGAGCTTTATTCATTTTTCCTCATACGTTTCCATCTCATTTCGTGGCATACACGGTGTCCCAGCCCCGATTAAAACTTTTAACGTAATTTGGTTTATAAAAATTCGGGGAAACCTACTAATTAAGCTATTGATAAAGAATACATTTTTTTGTAAATGTTTAATTACTGAGGCCCTTCCTATGGGGCCTCAGTATTGCATTTGTGCATTCGTCCGAAATCCAAAAAAAAATTTTCGTCTGGTCGTTTGTGTGTATGCCAGCACGATAACTCTAGAGAACTCTAACTTAGAACCCTATTGATTTTTAGAATTTCTGGTTCATCGTAACTACTTTAATATCAATTTTCTTAAAATATACCTATGCATTTCTTACATGACTAATTTTAGGAATTCCAATTATTTCTAACGTCTAATATTCCTAACATTCTTTAAATTCCATACATTGCAAACATTATCCAACGACCTGTCAGACAACAGCTGTTGATTGTAAAGATGAGATTTCTAAGGCGGGTTGCGACCTTCATATTGCAAACATAGTCATTTTAGAGGCTATTTTTTTTTAAAATTAGTCGCCAAGCCTGCCAATTTATGAAAAATATATAAGCAGTTTCTTAAAAATGAATTTTTTAGGATGGTGCTAACTTAAACTTACTACTATTTCGCTTCTAGCCACAAAAACACCTTTATCATTTTTACTGGCTCTCTGATGCAACCCGATAGAATAATTAACCAGCCATTTTATTTGGCAAAAATCAAAATAATGCTTGGCTGTGCCTGTCAAGTATCAAGATATCAACTGTGATATGTGAATGGCTCTTAAATGTCAAATTATTTAAAAATGATTGTATGCTTCTTTTGATAATTGCAAATAATTTGTAGTGTATCTTAATTCAGGGTTTCCATAAATAAAGGTACAGCAAGACAGATAATATAATGTTCTTATGCAAAGCACTTTTTTATTATACTCTTTTATATAATGCTGGTTTTAATTATACGATTTTGGATTACATTGAGGAGTTGAAGTGCAATATCATATAGCCCACATTATACCATATCGCAAAATAGATTCAACCAGCGAATTGTAAATAATAATTAGTCATTAATTTCCTCAATTCATAAAATGTAAAAATGAATCTTCTAACTTTGGTTGTTAATGACGTAATATGATCAACTTAGTTCAAATTTTGATTCATTATGATACCGAGGTATTTTGTTGTGTTTTTCATTTAAATTTTAAAGTTATCATTTATTTGTGTGTTGAAAGAAGGCCTTTGTAAATTATATTGATCTCTATGGATCTACTTTAACACAAAACTATTAATAATTTAAACATGGTGGGTAGTATAAATATAACATCAAGTAATATTTTAAAATAAAGTACATGTTGAATCCCAATCATTTTAAATCTTTATTTATCATTTCGATAGGTAATTTATTAAACAGCCTCATTAATGCAACTTGTAATTTGAGTAATTTGAGTAGATTCAAATCAAAGACATTTTGGGATGTGTTTGATTAAAATATATTTGCGCTAATTTTTGAGACCGACTCACGATTGTAGACTCGTACGATGAAAAGTCCTTTGAGAAGGTCAGTACGAAATAAACCGTTTGGAAGACCGGTAAAGTTAAATGTGTGCTTCAAAACCGTTTGTTCTTATCAGTAAAATCAGAACAAAACCTGTGGCAGAAAAAAGCCTGGAGCATCCCTTGGATACCGGAATAGAGAGCTCTCACGTCACCCCCCTAGATGTAGTTTGGGTAAGTGATTTGGTCTCAAGGGTTTTTTCATAAACTTTTTATTCTTTTTTATTCATTTTTTAACTGATATTTAATAGTGGGAACGTACAGTACATGATCTCTGAACAGAAATAATTTATAATAAATACGGGTAAAACGAGAAGTAAAATAACAATAAATTAAGGGAAATACTTAAAAAGGGCAGGTTTAAAGAGTATTATCACAAGAAAGTAGGTATATCTGTTC
>OV651822.1:54587102-54729134 GCA_927349885.1 Psylliodes chrysocephalus | reverse complement strand
AAATAAGACAATTAATTAAGGATCCTGCCTTCATAAATGCAATGAATCAAGTTGAACGAGAAGCTTGAACATCATTTGTTGCAGTTGTAGAAAATTTTCTAGGCAAACATAAAGCTCAAAACTATGTTGAAATGGTTAACAAGATGTTTAATAGTTTTAACTCCTTAGGGTGAAATATGAGTATTAAAATACACTATTTACACAACCACTTAGACCGTTTTCCAGAAAATTTAGGAGACATGAGTGAGGAACAAGGTGAAAGATTTCACCAAGATATTAAAGTTAGGGAGGACCACTACCAAGGAAGATGGGACGTGCACATGATGGCAGATTACTGCTGGAGTTTAAAAAGGGACTGTTTAAAAAAACATTCAAGAATGTCGCGGAAAAGAAGCTTTCGAAGTGTTGAGTGACTATTTGATTTCTTTAATGTTTTTTTTTTTTTTTGTTTGTAAGTACGACATAATATTGTATTTTGTATAACTAAAATGAAAATTTCGTATCTACTTTTGTTTACTACACTTACGGATTTGAGTTAAAATAAAGTAACTTATATTTCTCTAAAATTGTATATCTTAAAAGTTTGAGCTCCTAAGTTATTTAAATTCAGGACATCAATTTGATATAGAATCAGCTCAAAAAAGCTCGACACCAAAACAGCTGTTCCCCTGTGATTATCGAAGAAGAATTGACATCATGGATCAATTGATTTTTAATTTATTGTGTCTCATTATTCTTGTATATTTTTTTTAGTCATAACGAAATATTTGTTCTCATTCAATTTCATATCGAAGTGATTTTTCTCTGTCTGCCTCTGTCTGAGAGAGCGGAATTCAATTGAGAAACTAATTTAAGCAGAAAACCAACAAATTTAATCATTTCTGCAGAAGTGCTTTCATTAGCAATAGAACTTTACAAGAAAGTAAAGAATAACATCGTCGAGGAATCGAAATGATTCATTATTAAATTTTCAAACTGTCTAGAAACTTTGTTTGTATTTAATTATGAAATAAGTTTTTCGAATTAATTTATTTCATAAAAGAGGGTGTTTAGTTAATGTAATAACCGTGTAATTTAAATAATAATTGGATTCCGAATCTGGAAGTGAACTTCGTCTGCTCAGCTTAAGCGACATGTTTTCCATTACGGACTGGCTTGATTAGGTTTTGGACGAGTATTTTCATTCGACGAGCTCATATGTGATGTGTTTGCGTGTTTTTGTTGTGACCGTTGTAGTAATTTAATGAAAAATTGCTAATTTTGGGTTGGCAAATAAATATTTAAAAGGTATAACGCATAGAGCCAAATTTACATTTCAGCTTTTTGATTGTACGCTTATTTTATTACACACGTTTATTCATAACGTAATTTTATAGAAATAATTTTACTTTTTTTGAGAATTACCTACAAATAACAAATAATAAATTATTTCTTATCAATGATGATGAGTAGTTTCCTATCTCTCGTGATTTTAAGATTTATTTTTGTCACTGTGGCCTAGGTTTTAAAGGAGCTTAATTTTTGCTGTTCTCAACACATAGTCCATAAGTGTCATTTTTATTCTTTGTGGTGGTCTCGTTTTCTCTTTTTGCCCTTTTTTGTTGTGGTAGATGTTCACTTTATTACTCGTATCCATTTTTCTTTGTGCATCCGTTTGCAAGATTTTTATCTGGTAGATGAATATCCTTTTTTTTTTCTTTGGTCTCTTCTTTAAGGTTTTGATAAAATTGGTAGATAGCTATTACATATAAAACCTAATTTTCCAATCATCAGTCGCAAAAAATAATAAGTGTAAGGGTTAAAGAAAAGGTCCTTTATTTCTCACAGGTCAATTTAATTGGCGACCGGTTTCGAAGCTGTCACTTCATCATCAGGCACACCTAAATGGAATGTCAAGGAGTCAGTTATAATAAAAAACTATTATAAAAGCATGAACGGACTTTAACATATACAAAATAACAGAAAAAACAGAAAAAACACAAAAGAAGTTAAACAATAACCTTGACTCACCTTGACTATTTCCATAAAGGAAGCGCTACATAAAGTTTAACAAAACGAGTTAAAAAAGTCATATGTAATACAATAGTATTTTTTAGAAATATTGTAGGTTAGGTTAAACCGCGAGATGTCTGTTTGAATAAATTAATTAAAACACATGTAAGACTATTATTAACTAAACAACACAAAATAGTTTTTACAAGCACAAACAGTTTAAAAATTTTAAGGATATAACGTCAATTAATAAAAGTAAAAAGTAAAAATTATCAGACTCAAGACATCTATCTAGATTTTTTAACGAATCAATGTAGTAAACTATAAATTTAAATTTAGTGGATAAATATTGTACTAACAAAGGTGTTATTTACTGAAAGTGAGTATAGGGGGCGGTGACAGAATTTATTGAAAGTAAAAATATTGAACTGGGAAATGAGAAAGCAAAAAATACTAACAAGAAAATTAGAACACTGAACAAGAAAATATGAAAATTCATATGTAAAAGGGAAATTTGAAACAGATAATCAAAAGAAAAATTACTGTTACAGGAAACGGAAACTAAGTTGACAAGTACGAATGTCAAAAAAAGAAAAGTCAAATTTTGGCGTGTGACAACCACGTGAGAGAATTTGAATAAACTAATAAAACATTTGATAAGATGCGAGTGGGCAAAAAATTAATGGAAACAGAGAAGAGAATCTAAATTGGAAGAGTTAATTCATTTGTGGTAAGTAACTGATTGAAGATCAAATGAGTGGGGGTATAAGTCTGAAATTAATTTAAATAAGCGCAGAGAACGTTGGGGTATTAATAAATTGAATTTGTGCATTCAGAGAGCAGGAGGGGCCAGATTTAATATTTTTTAAAATTTCCAGGTTCTCAAAGTTATTCAGAAGGAATTTATTAGAAGTCATATGCAAAATGTCGAAGCCAATGCTAGAATCAAAACCGTGACCAGTGTCTAACAAATGAGCAGCAAAGTGAGAAAAACCAGTAGTGTTAGTGTTAAGACAGCGTGTGTGCTCTTTCAGGCGTATTTTAAAATTACGAAAGGTCCTTCCCACATATGAGCATGGACATTTTCATTTGTTTTCAAGTTATGGCGTAATTAAAAATGTTCATCTAGCTTTCCACTTCTAAATTTTAACATTATCAAAGTATGCCATATGTTCAAGGCTCAAAGGCATTTGATAATTCTGACGTTTTGATGAACTGTCAGTGTACAGTGAACAGTAACTAAACGTTTAATTTCGAATTTATGTGATGGTTTAAAAGTCAATGGCGGTATTTTTGAACATTTATTGAAAGAACGCTATGATTAAAATAATTTTTGTGTAAATTTGTTTATTTGTTAATATGCTATAACTTGAAAACAAATGAAAATTGGATAAGAACATATGTATACTGTAGAGCAGAGGTTCCCAAACTCTTTTGTTTCATAGACCACTTTCAAAATTTTGCTGGATCCGGTGGACATAGCTACATCACTACCAATTTCTAAATCTCGAAAAAAAAAAAAGTGAAAATTAGATCTATCTATGGAAACTTGCGTTGTGGCTGAGTTTTAACGACGAATTAACAGTTTTGGAAAAAAAGGTTAGAATTAATAGCTTGATAGGGTTAATTATTTGATAATAAACTGACTAAACAAATGTTTAATTAAATTTTAATTGATTGTGCTGAGAGTGGATGTCAAAAAAGCAAAGTTGGCCAAACGAAAAAGTGACTCCATCCAACTTTACTTTTTTGAAATCTACAGTGACTCACAGCACAAGAACCAATCAATTCTCACAAATTTTATTAAGAAAACGTCCCATTCGGAGAGGTAAAAAGAAATATAGTATATTTCCTTGTGTTGTAGGTATTTATTTAAATTTATTTATTTATTATCCAACCAACGGTACACACCTATTACAGGTGGAATACAAGTCAAAAATAAAATAAAATAAAATAAAATACAATGTCATACACATACATTAAATACATGAAAACGTTAATATTAAATTTACAAAAAAAAAAACGAATTCGGAAATAATACAACTAAGTAAAAACACACACATTAAATTTAAATATATAAATTATTACACTATTAATTATTATTGTTATAATTGTCGTTATATAATTAAAATTAAACACTTATAACGTAATGTAATTTTTACAATGGTAATTACAAAAAAATATAATTTAAATAAGAAGGATGTACTTGATGGATTCACAGCAAATTATCAATATTTGGCTTGAGTTTTGTAAGGAATAACCGTAAATCTCCCCTTTCTGTGATATTCAATCAGATCCTTTTTTTTTTGTTATTAAGTCTGTAACGGCACTAAAACATTTTAACGAGATATGACGAGGGAAACGCTATCAGAAGCTTTTGCACAATTCCCCACAGTCCAGGATATTTTTCGGATATTTCTGCCTGCAGCCAAAATTTTTGATAGATCTTTTAAATGTCACTTTCAGCTCCTCATTAGTGTTAAGTTCGAGTAGCTCCTCTTGTAATAACACATTCTCCACTTTCGTTTCATCAAATGGATTTATGGTCCATGGTGGTATTTCCATCGACAGAATATCTTCAAATCTGAATTTAAAATCATCATGCAGGGCAATCAAATGTTGAACATATGTCTGAATATCTTCATCAAGGCATTCTATCTGCGACAAGTTTGAAAACTGTGAAAATTCGCGCCGACCAATATTTTCCGTCATAAATTTTAATTTACCAAGAAAAGCTGAAATTACACTCTTTGTTTTTATTAAATTTAGGCTGTTCCTTTGTAATTGTAAGTTGAGGTCAATAAATTTTTTAAACAAATCACTCAAATACGCGATGTCTGCTTTAAAATTGATTAAGTTTTTTTTTTAATCAGGATCTTTACTTTCCAAAAACTCTAAAACTGAGTCAAAAAGTAAATAAAATCTTGATAAACATGCACCTTTCGACAACCAGCGTACTTCGGTATGTAACAGCAATCGTTGGAAGTCTTTATCATTTTTATCGTACAATTGTGCAAATAAATGTGTATTCAATGCATTGCTTTATATTTTGTTAACTGCATTAATCACAAATTGAAGCGATTGGTGCAATCTCACTCAAATTTTTCGCTACTAGATGTTGTCGGTTGATAACACAATGAATCGCAATTACCTCTGGCATAATTCTTTTAAGATGGCTTATAAACCCACGCTCGATCATGGCAGGAGCTCCATCTGTTGCCACTGAAATAAAGTTTGTAAATGGAATCGATTTTTCTTCAAAAAAAATCACTCAAATCAATAAATATTGATTCACCTTTAGTGTCCGTCTTCAAAGTTTTCGCGAATAGTAGCTCTTCATGAATTTCTTCGCCCATAACAAATCAAACATATGCCAATAATAATGCTTCATTGCCAGGTAAAGTTGACTCGTCCAGTTAAATAGAAAAATGAGTTGTTCGTAGATAATCACACAAGAAACTTTCAACAGCAGAGCTCATTTAATCAATACGTCTTTGTACAGTATTGTTACTCAAAGAAATTCTTTTGAATATGTCAAATGGAGATTTGTACAGAACAGTTTTTAAAACCTCTTCAACAGCAGGTAAAATTAACTGTTCTCCAATGGTGTGCGGTTTTTCAGATTTTGCGATAAGTAATGAGATATTGTAAGATGCCCGCAAGCCATCATCGTTACTTTCAGATATTGAAGAGAACATACTGTGCACGGTGGGTCTCTTTTCATTTTTTTTCCTTTAATGTTTGGAAATATATCAAATCTTTACCTATTTTATCAGGATGACACCTTCTTAGATGATCTTCCAGCTCTGATGGTTTCATAGAGTCATTGCTCAAAACTTTGTTGCATAAAAGGCATGTGGGCAATCGTTTGTCTGTCTTTGATGGAAGAAAAGCAAATTTTAAATATTCAACACTGTACTGACGACACTTCTTCTTAGATTCGGCCATGTTTTGTATCAATTACCTACCTGTAAATGTGTAAATAAATAAATAAAAAGAAACTTTGTTTTAGTAATCTTAGGGCGATTCGAACTTAACAGGATATGGCTATTTGAACATAATATGATTAATCAATTATTATAATTATTATGAAATAAACAAAGTTCCGGCTTAAAACTGTTTGTAATTATTAA
Organism: Psylliodes chrysocephalus; assembly: GCA_927349885.1. Classification (NCBI taxonomy): domain Eukaryota; kingdom Metazoa; phylum Arthropoda; class Insecta; order Coleoptera; family Chrysomelidae; genus Psylliodes; species Psylliodes chrysocephalus. Next base: position 54,723,009 of record OV651822.1, on the reverse strand, counting down.
GAGCAATAAATCGCTATGATCCATAATAGAGTTTTATGAAAACGGCTGAACTTATTTTAATTATTATTTATTATATTTTAATATATTTCTGTAAATTCTATAGAAACTTTTAAACAATATTTTGATATCAAAACTTTGCAATAATTAAATAAATTAGATAGGCAATAAAAAAAGTAGGGACAATAAGTTTCTCGGCTTAAAACTGTATGCATATAACAAATAGGCAGGTGGGTACTTAGTTTTCCGACACTGGCAATCACTAATATCGATTTACTTTACTTTTTTTTTTAAAGTCTGGAAACAAATTCAGTCACTGGCCAACACTAATATCGATTCACTTTTCTTTATGAAATTCCAGAAACAAATGAGTAACGATTATCCTTGACATTCGTATTTCTAAAGTCTAAACCAGTGTTGCGGACGGGACGGCGACCGGCGCGCGGCGGCGCACTATGGGTAAATAATGGTAAAAAATCGGTCAAAAGTCGATTTCCGAAATTTGGCACTACAGCTCCCAAACCGATTTTTTTTTGTACCCGAACAACCGTACCGTAGATCCGATCCCCCCACCAACCTTAATTGTGCATTGTCTCGCTTACAATCAGTTGTGTAAATCGCATGCCGCTATTTTTAACTATACTAATTGTTCGTGTTTGTTTTGAAGTTAATAGAAGTCAGTTTTTGTAAACTGCAGCAAAATTGATTTGGATTATGGAAAAAAAAGGTATGTACTCTGTTTTAAAGCATTAATATCTCACTATTACTTTAATAGTCATTTGTCTAGAATTCAACAGAAAAATATGAAAAAAAATGTTTTTCTACTCCTGACCAATAGAAATCTAGATTTTTAAATAACCAAGTAGGCAGACCCAATATTTTCTGTAGAATGTTTGACAGTTTCTAAGAGATTCGTATTTTATGACAGTTTCAATCTTTCGCGTTAGCCAAAAAGGTAGATAGGTCTCACTTATTTTTAAAAAAATGTCGAGCGACGAAGAGTTTTTAGGTACACCACCTGAAATCTCTGAAAAGGCGAAAAATGTAAGCGATAGTTTATTACCAGCTAAATCAAAAAAGGTATATGATAAAATTTATAGTCAATTTATGGATTGAAAGGCATCAAGAACAGTATTATCCTTTTCTGAAAATGTATTACTAGTATACTTTGAAGAACTCTCAATTAAATTAAAATTCTCATCTCTCTGAACACATTATTCTATTTTAAAAATCCAACTCAATATTAAACTTGAAACTGATATTAGCAAATATCCAAAATTGCAAACATTTTTAAAAAGAAAATCCGAAGGATATAGCGGAAAAAATCAAAAACCTTTTTGCCAGAAGAAATTAAAAAATTTATTGATGAAGCACCAGACCAAAAATACCCAATGACTAAGGTAAATACATATTTTTTACAATTTATTACTTATTTTGCATAGCAGTAACATACATATATAATATGCTTTATGTGTTAGAGATATTTATTTATTGTTTTATTATGTTATCGTTACTAGTTTTAAATCACCCAGTATATTAAAAAAGATATTTATGTCATAGTGACTGATTAGTTTTGTAATTTTCTTCTGAATAAAAGTCATTTATCAGACACAACATTTTTATTTAAAAGACTCTGCTAAACCAACAAAACTAACAGGTTATGAGCCCAGGACACCTATAACCAGCAGAAGAGACGGCGTAAGCAAAAAATATAGACGAAGAAACGAATATGGACGATCTGAAGATTGAAAAGTTAAATTCAGAGAACTATCGATATTGGTCGATGCGAGCCCAAGGTATATTAGAAATAAAGAGCCTATGGACAGCGACTGATCCAGGATTTACTGAAACTGAAGTAACAGCTGCCGAAAATAAGAAAAAGGATCACAGTGCAAAATCACTTTTATATTTACTACTAAATAACGACAGTTTAGACGATATTATGCAATGCAAGACAGCGAAAGAAATTTGGGAAACATTACAAAAGATTCATACAAAATACGATACATGGCACGGATTGCTACTTCTCCAAGAATTTGTAAACACCAAAAAGAAATCAGACGAAAGTATTAATGAATATTTAACCCGAAGAAATGGATTGTACCATAAAGTAAAGAATGCCGGTTACGAATTTCTTGAGAAGATACAAGCAGGATTTGCCGTTCTAGGACTACCAGGAAAGTATGAATATTTGGCAAGAAATTTGCGAGCAGATGAAAATGATTTAAATTTAAGTACACTAAAATCAAAGTGATTAGAAGAAGAAAGGCGCCTAGGAAGTGATTCTAAAGAAGTCGACGTAAAAGTACTGGCAATTGAAAATAGAAGCATAAGCATAAGCATACGGAGCAAAGAATAGAAATAATAATCCAGTTGAATATATGAAGTGCTACAGGTGTCTTGAATTTGGACACATCGGCAGAAATTGTCCTATATCCCAAAAGAAAGATGAACAAAAGGGAGCAAACTTGGCAGAAAATACACAGCCTAATGATGAATCAGATCAGGGTCCTTCAAATTTTGCATTCAGTGCATTGTATGGCTTAAATACAAAGAAAGAACATTTTGCATGTTTAATAAATCAAAAAACAGGCGCAAATATATGGATTTTAGATAGTGGATCAACTGATCACATGACTTCAAATAAAGAAAAATGTATAAATTTTATAAATTGCTTTTAGTGAAACAACAAAAGAATTTATATTTCTCAAGAAACTAACTCAAGAAATCAACAAAGAACAATAGCAATGAAACTGGCTGAAAATCATACTACGTCTGAAAGATCCAAACATATCGATTTAAGGCTGTTTTTTTTATGAGAATTAATCGAAAACAAAGAACTTACTCTAAAATACATTGAATCAAAGAAAAACCTGGCAGATCAACTTACCAAGGCAGTATCACCGAAAATTTTAAAAGAGCACCTACCGCATATTGGAATCATAGATTCAGGAAGGACATCAAGCCGTAATGAATCAGAGATTCAGGGGGAGTGTTAGAGATATTTATTTATTGTTTTATTATGTTATCGTTACTAGTTTTAAATCACCCAGTATATTAAAAAAGATATTTATGTCATAGTGACTGATTAGTTTTTTAATTTTTTTCTGAATAAAAGTCATTTATCAGACACAACATTTTTATTTAAAAGACTCTGCTAAACCAACAAAACTAACATTATGTTGATGATTTGTCAATGCAGGCGCGTAGCTCAGTTTGTAACAGCGCTGACAAAGATTGTTTTCAATCTGCACATGCCGGGTTCAAGACCCGCTCAGTGCATTTTTTTTTTTATTTATTTTTTTTTTTTTTTTATTCAATTAAAACTAAACAAGCACAAAAATGATGAATATTGTCTTTCATTTATTTTTTTGATTAAAATTGTTTTTTTTGCAGGTAGCTTTAATTTTTGGAATTATGGGAGCATGCAGAAGACATGAACTGCATGATTTAAAATTCCAAAACGTCAAAGATTTTAAGGACAATTTCATAATAAATATTCTTGACACGAAAATCAAAATACCAAGAACGTTTACAGTAACAGGAAAATACTATAATATTTGGCCGAAAGATTGTACCACACAATCTTTTTTTATTTGCTACCGAAACGGAAAATGTGTACAACAAAATATCGGTATAAATAAATTCGGAAATTTAGGTAAAGAAATAGCTACATATCTAAATCTTCAAAACCCAAATTTATATACAGGGCACTGCTTCCGTAGAAGCTCTGCCACTTTGTTAGTCGATGCAGGGGGCGACATCACGACTTTAAAACGACACGGCGCGGCGGTTGGAAGTCAACTGCGGTTGCCGAGAATTATATAGACAATTCAATACAGAGTAAAATTAATATTTATAATCAAATTTTCCATTTAATTGATAATACAAATAATGAAATTCATATTAATTTGCTTTCTTCATCTACGAATACAAATTCGTTTGTGACTAAAGATGGTACACCTCAAGTACTTTTTAATAATTGTACTATTCAAAATTTGTATTTAAACAAAATTGATTAAAATGTAATTTATCTTGTTTAATGTTAATATAAATTCGTTTATGTTTATTGTTAGTAGTTATTTTGTAGGAATAAAATTTAAGTCGAAAAACTTATTTTTCTTTCATATTTTATTTATTATTGTTTATATAAAAAAGTATTAAAAAATAAAAAAAATAAAGCAATGCCAGTTTCTTGATCGCAGAAAAAATAGTGTATGCAACTTTTTATGTAATGGCTATTAATACACTCGCTTAAGATTTACGGCTCGTGTCGTAACTTACCTCAAGCTCGTGTCTTAATAGCTATCATTACATGATCGTTGCCTAATATACTATTTTTTAAGGATAATTTTAATTATAAAGGCCTAAAAGTTTGTGTCGTGTGTAGTCAGGCAAAGATTTATAAAAATATGGAAAGTATAAATAGTCCTTTAACACATACTGAATACAATCTCTTCACTTTTTTTCCACAATTTTGTTTTAGTAATATTTAGTTCATGCAGTGCTAAAAATATTTAACAATGAACTTATTTTAGGTTGAATGAAGTTTTCTTTGTTAAAGGGAAAGTTATGGAATTCATCAGGAGTGCTTTGTATGATACAATGCAATCCTTTGTTGGTACTAATTAGGATGAAAAATTGAAATTACTAGAGCAGCATTTAATAGAATCTACAAAATTACCGGAAGAGAAAAAATCCATATTATTTCGTTCTTTCAAACATTTTAAGAGTGATTTTAAAAAAAGATGGATAGCGTCCAACTATAATCATTCGCGTTTCATCAAAAATAATGAAAATATGGCTGGCGGGATGTTTATCTTTTACTGTTTGGTCTCCCCACAAAAGAGGACGACCACAGAAGGAAAAAAAACCATGGATTTACGAGGGCACATAACTGTGGAACAATTGGCTTTTGCTGCTAGTGTAAGTCAACGAGCAACTGGTAATACAGAGGCCTCAAAGATAATCAAAGAAATTACTTCATCTCCTACAAGGGCAAAAAATATCGTAAAGCAATAACTACTTCACAGAAGCAACTTGGATTGATTAAGTACTATTCTCCTGAGGAAGCTTTGTCTATTTTTGTTGAAGGTGGCTTCACAAAAAGACAATGGGATATTATATACGGGTCCAACACAACTATTTACCCTAGTTACTCCAAAGTGAAAGAAGCAAAAAAGGCTTGTTATCCACTTGAAAGCGCCACACGTGTAACTGAAACATGTGCAGAGGTTCAACTACAAGCGTTACGTGATCACACTACTTTACGCATACGCGAGCATTCCAAAGAAGTCATATTAACCTGTACAGATAACGACAAGTAAAGCATGAAACTTATAGTAAAATGGGGATGTGATTGATCACAGCAAACTCAATTCAAACAAAAATTTTAAAATATTACTGATAGTGATGCAAATATTTTTCAAAGTTCGCTGGTTTCTATTAGACTAATTGCTGATGATCAAAAGAAAATAATATGGCAAAACCTCGTGCCCTCCTCTGTAAGATTTTGTAGGCCTATTTATATTCGATTCATCCATGAAGATAAAGACGTTACAAATGAAGAAATTAAATACATAGAAGAACAAACAAAAAATGTAGTTCCAACAATTTGCAATACAGGTGTAAAAGTAAATTATACCTTATTGCCCACAATGGTGGATGGTAAAATTTTTAATGCTGCCACAAATACTGCTTCCACAAATACTGCTTCCACGATGAGATGTTAGATATGTGGACTGACATTCAAAGATTTCAACAAACTGCAAGATACTACACAAGTAATAAACACTGAAGGGGCTAAAGTTTGGTTTGTCTATTCTTCATGTCAGAATACGTTTTTTTGAGGGTCTCTTGCATTTATCATACAAATTACCATTAAAAAAATGGCAAGCAAGAAGTGCAGAAGATAAAAAAGCAGTCAAGGACAGAAAAGAAAAAATACAAAAGGATTTCAAGGAGCGAATGGGTCTTCTTGTCGATATTCCAAAAGCTGGGTTCGGTAATACGAATAATGGGAATACATCTAGAAGGTTTTTTTTTTTTGAGAATCCTGAGATTTGATAAGTACGCCAAAACCACAGCTCGGTTGTATGTTGACCTACACGGTTGGCATCATATGTCTCCAACTATCCACAAAGTACTAATGCACGGTGCCGCTGTAATTTCCTATGCAATAGTACCTATAGGTCACCTGTCTGAAGAAGCTGCGGCCAGAAATAAATATTTCCGTCAATATCGAATCAATTATACACAGAAATGTTCTAGAGAGCTATGCAACAAGGACATATTAAACAGGTTATTGCTGACCTCCGATCCACTTCTCAGCTGCTGTAGAAGATGACCACAGAAGAGAACTCCCTTTTCCCTCAATCTTTTGGTGGCAAAACCTCTTAGTTCAACAAGTGAAGTAGAAATGAACCCTAGTGACTGTAAGTCAGAATAAACATGTTTTTAATACGAATTATGTGAACCTACTTACTCAAAAAATATTGGTGTTTTTATTTGAATAAAGCCTGAAAATAATTTTGACCGACTTTTTGCCAATATTTACCCATAGTGCGGCGCGGCAACGACAAGTCTGGACGCGTTACTGAACATGGAATATGCAAGTTTTTAAAAGTAACAGTCTCTGAGCTTCTTAAAATATTATCTGCCTATATTGATAAGAGAAGTCATGTCAATATTTTAGTAACTAAAATGTTGACTGTTTATATTATATATATATACAGTTGAAGTTTTTTACTAAAATTTCTTCATCATATGGAAAAATGAGTAATCAATTGTTTAATATATTGCTTCACTATCGAAACCAAATTAATTTTTATGCACCCCCGCTTACGATTGTAGACACCATTCTTTATCACGCCCAACGTAGACCCCCGTCGAGTCTTCCGTGGACCCCTGGGGGTCCACCTGGGCTACTTTGGGTAATACTGCTGTAGAGTCAAGCGTTTCCCCAAGGTAAATATATTACATAACCCTACCATTGACAATTTTTGTCAATAGACCAGGAAGTATCCCACGACAAAATAAAATAACTTACCTATATTAAATATTTTAAAGTATAATCAGCTGGAGTTTGTCTGTATAACTAGTTAAACAATAGGGATGGAAACAATAAAAATAGTTTTGCTATAAAAAGCGATGTGGCAACGTTATATTTTTGATTAGTTGTTGCCGAAAATAAAGAACTTCAATAGTGCCTGTCTTGTAATACATAGTAAGGATTTTTGACTTTTATCGCAAACCTCGATTAAAAAAAAACTGAAGGTAATATACTAATTAAAATAACGTATTCATGGTTAATAAATGAAAATAAAAAAAATAAAACGAAGGCTTATATAAGTATTTTATGTATAAATATAAATGAAAATTACGTTATCGTTCTTATAGGTCATAAACAAATACAGTACAAAAATAATTTAAACATTTAATGAGGATATAAAGTCGGTAGTTACTCTTATATATTATTTATCACAATTAGCTTAGAATTACTCATTACAATTACAAACTTTTTATTACGTCGTAAAACTCTGTTTTTCTGAAAATAATAAACCAATAAGTTTGCTTTAATTGGTTTAATTGTTTTTTTTTATTTACAAATATGCAAAATATGGACGAAGAATGGCAAAATTATAAAACTGACCTAATCAGGTTGATCTCTAGATACTGTCAATAAAGTTGTCTCGTTGCAAGCAAATTTAAATCTTTGACGTGGTCTTATTATTCCTCTTAATACTTTCCAAATTATATTCGATAATCTTAAAGAGGACAGAAGATACAATTGTTATGTTGCACCGCTGATTAATAATGTTATCATCATCACTAAAAAGTTAAGTTGACTAGTATAAAGTAAATTTTCATAATACTTTTATCAGAGTTATTATTCTAGAAATAAGTAGAAATAGAAGAATAGCCTAGACTCATCTCTGTATCTGTAACGTGTGGAGGGAGGGTTACCCCCCACGGCACTTAGACCTTACTAAGCCCATTGTGCATCCTCCTAAGATAATAGGCACCTTCTAGCTCGTGAGCCAGCCTACAGATTTATTGTAGTTAACAACGTCGCCAAGAGGTGCTAGTCTTACATTGGCCGGTGTTAGCTGAACACAAATCTAAAAAATGAGAGCGTTGAGCAATCGTAGAGGATAAGCTCGATGGTCTCATCTTTTTGATTTTACCCTCTGCCGAATGCAGATTCTAGCAGCCCCATGATATGGAGATGCTTCCGTACTTGGCAATGACCAGTCAGAATGCCTGTGACTAGGCGCAGATTCTGTCAAGTATTTGTTTGCTGCAGTGTTGTTAGGATAACTTATAAGTTCCCTGGCAACTATGCAGTTTCACCCCATCTTTTGTCAAATTTCACAAGGGAATTTTTTTTAATTAGTACTGTCCCTATCGATTTTGTCAAGCCAATAGAAGGGCCCGGTTCAAAAAGTATTTGGTTGGCTGCTTTCTTGGTGAGTAAATCAGCAAGACGGTTACCGTTCGATGTAGCGTGACCTTTGATCCATCTTAAGGTGACCACATTGTTGATGGATACTTCGGACAAAGCTTTGTTACATTCCAGTAAAAACACTGAATAAATTTGTGGTCTGTTCAGGGTGAGTAGTGCTTGTCCGCTCTCTGTATAGATAAGCATGTTCCTTCCACTGATATTGTTTCTGGTGATTTCTTCTGCTGGTATGAAGTCTGTTTGAACTGCACTGGCATTATTGCTCACAGCCCATTTTATGTTAAGGTTTAATGATCTGGAGTATATTCCACATCCTAAGTCCTGTTTTGTTTCAGAACCGTCGGTGCAGATATGAATCGTACCTGTCACGTCTGACTCTTTTATTTGTAATGTTATAACTTTATATTGCTTATGGAAAATATATATCGGTGAGATGAAGTCTACGTTTGCTTGAAGCAGTGGGATCGTATCGAGCGTCTCACCAGATCCTACATCAGATTCTATTCCAACCGTGCGAAGGCGTGTCATTATCGTCAGAGCAACCTCATCGATGTAAATATTTTTGGTACCCAGACAACTGCAGTCCATGCGACGACTCTGGGGGAGAAACCCGAGGTGCGCTCCTCGGTTCGGCAACATTGTGCATAAGCAATTTAGACTCTTTTCTAAATGCGAGTTCCATGTTAACATGCTGTCAAAGGTGCGACCTAGGTAGAGTTCTGGAGGTTTTAATTCCATTGTCATCCTTTTCCTTGTGAAAAGGACCATTTCTGTCTTCTTAGGATTGATAGACAGTGAATAGTCCTTGCACCACTGTTATATAATTTTGAGAGCTACATGCAATCCAGGATTCGAATCCTTTTTTAAGGAACCGAGAGCGGGATTCGAATACTTTAGAAAAAAAGGATCCGTGAACCGGATTCGCAGAGAAAATCCTAAAGGATTCGTATTCGAATCATCAATATCAGTCTCGGATCCTTTTAGAGACCAAATTATGCCGGCGCGAACGGCCGACTCAAGCTTTGACTTGTCGCGAATTGTAAACTAAAAACTAAAACAGACTGAGACTGAATAGAAAACCGATGTGTTTGGCGTTGTGCACGATTCCAGAATTAACAAATAATCTGATATAGATCCTCAATACGGGTAAGTGAAAAAAAATTCTGCATCCACATCCACATGTAGGTATAGTATTTATTTTTCTAATTTTTGCACGATATACAAAATAAATATGTATGCGATATTAGTCTATTGAACGAATATAATATATAATTATATCCATTCTATGTTTTCTATCAATTACAACCCAGACAGCACACCAAATCCTTTGGATATCTACTTGACATTCCAATATCCACTGAAGCTCCAGTCCATGGTGGATATCTGTTTTATATCCATGAGATGTAATTTATAGACATGCAAATGTCCATAAATAATAGTAATTATATAGCAAATTATTAAAAAATTACGCCATTGTGCTGGCCATTGTGGCTAATAGTACCGTTCAGATATTTAAAATTAATTTTTTTAAGGTGTATTCAATATTCCATGGACATATTAAAGTCTAGGCGCGAACGCAAATCATGATGGATATCCACTAGATGTAATTTTTGATTTTGTAATATAGATTTTGAAGTATAGATGGCGATACCACTTTCGCTCGTGCTCATGCTCAACCCGCCGTAATTGAGTTCGATCGAAATTTGTATCCCAATCAGACTCCATTAGAGACTGGAGTCGAGAATTTCCATTTATTGCTGAAGAGTCCTAATAAGGATGACTATCCTTAGTGGGCAAAATTAAAGGCACAGTGTTGAAATTGTTGAAAATATTTTTTATCTCTGCTATTTTCTTGTTATTTAATAATCATTGGTTACTTATGAACCTCCACTAAAGATACCCATAAAATATTTTGCTGAATATCCGAATATCTTCTATATCCTGGGATATGGACGGACATTTGGATATCCATATTAGATCCACTGGATACGTTGGATATATCCACAAAATATATTCTGTGGATATCTCTAGGATTTCTTGTATTGTCTGGAAGATACCCATTAGATTTTTTGCTGGATATCCATAGGATATCTTCTATATTCTGGATATAGACGGACATTTGGATATTTATCCACGGGATAATTCTGATATCCTGTGGATATATTGGATATCCACAAAATATATTCTGTGGATATATCTGGGATTTGGTGTGTTGTCTGGGAATTAATTACTTTAAGTCAAGTTGACTATTTTTTTAATATTTAAAATGAGTTTTAGTTATTAATATAAAATATAATTAAAAATTAGTGATTCTTGTGAAAAATTGATAAATAACGGCAATCAACTAGAGTTTTTTTATATTTACAAGGAAACTTAAGTAAAGTTTAAGCAATTTTTATACTTATACGAGTATATAGTCAGTAGAACGCGTCACTTAGGTAATCGCCTATATTCTAAATATGACAGCCAGCTTCGTTTTTCAGCTTCAAGTTTTAAATGTTTTTATTTACTTATTTATTTACTTACAGGTCAAAACTCATTTTACACAATTGTATAACAAAGTTTCTTAACAAATATAAGACAATTGGCAGCATTACAACGAGTTATAAATAATAATATACACGGCAGTGGCGTAACTACCATAAGACAAGTATTACAAATATTTGAAGCCTAATATTTACGTTTTTTTTATACTCTCGAGAATTTATAATTTGCAACTTAATTACTACTTAGTTTAAATTGAAACTTGATTCTCTTTAATAAAAAGAAATATTATGTTGTCATTGTAAAATAAATAAAAAAAATGGAGGGCCGTTGTTTTATTTTTAATTAGTATTTGTGATTTGTAACTGAAATCTTTATGTATTTTGCATTAGGGCCAAAAATATATAATTACGCCATTGACACACGGTGTCTCAAAAAAGTTTTATAGAAATGGGAAAGTTTTATTTTACTTTTTACAATACAAAATTCTTGATAAAAATTCTGTATCGCTTGGAAAGTATAGGTGGTATACAGAAACAATTAAAATAGTAATTTATAATTTTAAATTTCAATATAGAGCAAAATATGAATTAAAACGTTAACAGGAATTAAAAAATATGCTTAAGTTTAAATTATTGCACTTAATATTAATTGACTTCTATTTACTTTATTTAATAATTATTCCAAAACCAATGCTAAAATGTGTATTAGAAATTTTTTAATTTTACAATTTTATTTTTATTATATATTTCCAAGTGATGCAGAACTTTATATCAGGAATATTTTCTTTGTAAAATGTAAAAATATATTTTTCCCATTTGTATAAAACTTTTTGAAACACACTGTATGTAGGAGTACCTTCAAGTACACCTCTAAAACGTCACAAATGGCACGCTATACTTATTAATTAATACCACAGTATAACACTGACAGTGATTCGTATCCGTGATCCGAAAAAAGGATTCGAATCACTTGATTCGAATCCTTTTTTTTTTTTTTTTTTTTTTGAAAAAGGATTCGAGAACATTGGATCCGTGATTTGAATCAGATCTCGTGATTCGGATTCGTCATTCGAATCAATTTTTCCAGGACTCGTCCCAGCTCTGGTATCCACCCACTGTGAAACATTCCTGTTGGTTGGTTGGTTGGTTGGTGTTTGTATTTATCTTGGGAAATGTGGTTTCATCAAAAGCACCCTCTATGTCTATAAAAACACAAAAGGCGGACTCCTTATTGTTAAGGGATCTCTCTCTGGATAGCGACTAGATGAAAGGCTGAATCAGTAGATCTGTCTGAGGTGGAAGCATGTTGATTTGAGTGTAGTGGTGTTGTAATCACCGCATCCCTTATGTACCTTTCGCATAGACTTTCCAATGTCTGCATGAAAAACGTTCCGTTTTTGAGATGGTGTGTATAAGGCCGATAATAGCTACAATAGCACGGAAGCTCTATAGTCTGGAAGCAGGGTTCATGTGTTGTGAAAACTTCCAATAACGGGCGCCATTTATTTGTGATCTATTAGAAAATAGAAAACAAAGACTGAATCACAACAACAAAAGTTTCCTACAATTTTCATTATTTCCTGGCTAGGTGACAACAACAAAAAACTAATTTTCAATACTATTAATTAAAATTATTATTGATTTACAATTTTTTTACCTTTCAATGGTTTAATAAATAAAAACGTTTCATGTTAAACTTTAAATGTATTCACGAATCCATTCATGCAAGAATGTACATGTAACTAAATTTGATGTACCACCTCCTAGAGTTGGATTTGATTCACACTTTATGGTACTTATTATAACGAAACACAAGATTCAATGAATCTTAAGAATAAACATTTTATATTTGGGATAAATAAAATATTGTTGAATAAAATACTGCATAAAAATGAACCAAGCCTGGCACTAGTAATTGAAAGTTCATATAAACTGAAACTGGGTAAGACTCACCAAAAAACTTGTTTAAAATAAACTAGGTAGAACTCATTAAAAAACTTCTTAAAAATACACTGGGTGGAACTCACCAAAAAAAAAAACCCGTCCCACTAATTGGGGAGGTAGACCTTTCGTCCAAATCTACCTGTAAATAGATATGGTATACCAGGTATCCGCTCCTCTGGTGTCTCACGCCTATCCTTGGATTAAATCATAATGGACTGGGACCACCAGGTCGACATCTTTAAAACTAATATTACGACTGGCCCTTCTTATATCAGCTTCTACTATATTTAAATGAGCCAGTCAAAGACAGTGGTCTGAAACTCAAATATTTTGTAATTTGCTCTCGGCTAAAACTCAGTTTAGTACAATTTTATTGTTGCTGAACTGGAGAGTGGTCTGGGGTCTTATTTAAAGAAACAAACTATCGTAAAGCTTTCTTTTATGTGCAACAGACTAAATGTCTGATTAAAATTGACAGAATATGATTTTAACAAAACCGTAAATGAACCCACGTAGTACTATGCGGTTTACAGTGCAAGGTAAATACCTTTTTAATCTAAAATTATTAATATTGATGATGATAGAGATTATCTGGTAAAATATAATATAAAAATATGTTTGATTTAATAGTTATTATCTTGTTTTGTAGGTATTCCTGTACCCAAACGAAATTGAATTGGAATCGCCCTGTTATACCCTCGAGAGTTATAATTGGAAATGTCTTACTTGTATCCTTGCAGTTCAAACAACTTTAGTGGTTCAAAAGCTCCAACCTGAACCTGACTATATCTATAGAAGTGCGTTGGGGTCAGTATCAAACAGCTACTATCTGGAAGGTGAGTGATGCTATGAAATAAAATCCTTATTCCAATATTTTGTCCAAGAATATGCGATAGATGAGAGGTATTTGTATAAATGGTAACTAGTCCACAATATGGTAGTTAGACGAATAAAAGCTAGGTGGTAGTCAATAGTTGGTGGCCTGAAAATAGGATGAATCCCATATGTTGAAAGGTTTTATGATGAGATGAGATCAAGGTAGCTTACCGTGAAGAAGTAGCGGCCTTCTAAAGATATTGTATGCAAATCCACTAATATGTATATAATCAGCTTTGATTAACTTTTTGTTATACAATTATCTTTGATGAAATTTCTTTTGTTTTAGACTTATTAAATCCGAAATAAATTTCGATTTTATTAATGAGTCCACCTGGCCCAATATCAGCCAAAAAAAAAGACATAACCAGGAAGTGAGAGAGAAAGCATACTTCCTTGATCTAGGTAGGAGATTTTTGATGACAATAATTAACCTAACCGTAGTAGGCTTTTATGTTATTATTTTTAGACAGAAGAGTACCTAATATTTTGAACAATAATGGGAAAAAGAAGAGTTCAAGTTCAAGGTCAATATTGTTTGTACTTTGGGATGTAAACAATAATTCAAGCAAAATAAATAATTATTAAATATGTATTAGCATTATTTTAAACTGTATTTATTTATTTTTTTTCTTTAGTTTATTTTAATTTTAAAAATCTCTGTTGCACAAGAGTATTGAGCCTGTAACACTAACTTGGGCTTCCCACTAGCTAGGGAATAGGATAGGGCCAAATCCAGATAGGACCTACTATCATTGAGGGTACTATTATCAGAACTGCCAGCAACTGGACCATGTCCACCATAAAGACGATAAGCCACTACGATAGGGCGGCCATAAACGGATCTTGGTTTTTCTTCAGTTTTGTTATTTTTTATATTCATATAAAGCAACATACATAATAGGTCGTCCAATCTCTTAATTTAAAATAACCTGCTTTTTAAAATCAGAAACAGAAAAATGTGTGCGTTCTTCAATGACAACGTTCAGCTCACCCAAAATGAAAAACGAAGTGACTAGCCTTCTGTCTTCCTTTTCCGGTCGCGTTCCAGAGAACGAAAAAGTCACGAAACGAAAAAACGGAGAGATTCAGTCATCAGGTGTTGATAAACCATCCAGTCCCTTCGAAATGGTACAGGTGTAGCCAGAACACCGCACGGGGAACGGACTCCTAAATTATTTCCAAACGAGCCTACTACTTGTCATGTCAAATGACAGTGACGGTTACTTGGTTACGGTTACTTGCTTTTATCCTTAAAAGGTAATAAAAATCCAATCATAATTCATTCAGATTTAGTATGTTTTACGTTCGATATTACAGCTACCTTCAGAAATTATGAACGTTACACGATGTCAGACTAATCGGTCGGTATGTTTTTGGGACAGTGTAATCCATCCTTCCAGGTTTGGGTATGAATACCACTTTTACCTCTCTCCATTTTTTGGAGATATACCTCAGAGCCAACGGGGATCTGAATATACTTACCAGGTGCGGTGTGAGTTCTTTAAGATCCCACTGAAGTAGGGCTGGACAGATACCGTCAGGTCCTGGCGATTTAAATAGAGAGAAACTTAATATTGACCATCTAATTTTTTCATCGTCTACAATGCGTTTGGCAGTTTTCCAATCATAGACAGTCGGCCACGTCTGTGATGACCGAGTCAGGGAAGTGTGTTGAGAGTAGAAGTTTGATGCTATCTTCAAGGTTGGCAGCTTTCAAGTCATCCTCTTTGATTAGCACACGAATGCTTCGGTGAGGATTCGATTTCTTCACAGTAGGATCTCCATGCATCTCTCTGTTTTTGACTGAATATTTTCTTTGATGTGAGATTTGTAAGTATTCCAGTCTTCTTTGAGTTTTGTGGTTCTTTCCTAGCCATCTTTCTGAGATGATCCAACTCGTGACATCACCATGCTTCTGATCGTGTTGGACCAGCCTCTGGGGACAGGATTTCTTATAGGCATTGTTTATTGTGCTTTGGGTAGTGTTAGAGTATTTCTCCAAAGCATTGTTATTGGTTGGTGTTTCGACCACCATCTCTCTCTCAGAGCCTTTTGGAGAAGATGGGCATAAGTTGCCCTGTTCGTCTTTCTACGGTTATGAGAAAGCGTGGAGGTTGGCAACATCAAGTTTATTTTGAATATTAACCAGCGGTGGTCTGACATCGAAATGTTATCAGACACTTGCCAGTTTAGAATTGATTTGAATTGAATTGATTGATTTGAATTGATACCAGTTGTGGATAAAGTGATATCTATTAGTGTTTGACAGTGATTACAAAAAAATATATATTTGCCTCCCACCACCTTTGAAAGTAGCCCCTTTCTTTTTAACAGTCAAAGAGCCACGTAAACAACAAAACTTGCCCGAGTGGGTTTAGAAATTAATCCTCAATAATTTACCAGGCCTTAGAGATCATTTATGGGAGATTAACTTAACAAACTATATTTATGTACAATAAAACAATTCTGAAAACTGATCACCTAACAAAAATCGATCTAAAAAAATCTCTTTAGCACGTACCGAACATCACAAATCTACTTTAAAACAAACGCGCCACGTACGGCGAATGACGTTTAACGTTCAGTCTTATTTGTTTGACAACTGAAACGATACAGAAGAATACTTAGGAATAATATCAAAAGAAATAATAATTAATGTTTTTAAGGTAAGGAACAGAATATAGGTACAAATGAATTCGCAACAAAATATTGTTTTAAAACAACCCATTTTTTGACAAACCTACTGTAATTAGCAAGAATTATTTTACAACTTAGATAGTACGTATAATTATCTATACTCTTGTCTATTGATAAGAAGAATTAAATAATAAAACTGACACCTGCATGACTGAGAAAGTTACCAATACATATCTGTTTTCAATAAATCAAAGCTTCAAAAGCTTATATCAGCAATCTATATAACGTTTTACCTTTCTTCGTTTATTTAGACAAGGTAAGGTGAATATAAAATCTATTAATTTGATCGGCTAAAAATGCACGTTACAATGTGCGCCAACTTGAATAATCTAAGAGAAAGAAGTCTAGATTGTCAAACAATGATAATTTCGTCATGTACTTAATAGAGCAGTAATTTGCCGTATAGAGGATTGGAGATTGGTAGCTCACAGTTTGAATATTGCTTAAATTAATTATTTTTTTTAACTTATTAGTTATTTTTTTCTTTTGAATATCCGTTTTTAATATTTGAAGTCAATCTTGTTTTTAAAAATTGTGTTCTTAGTTATTTCAATAGATGAAAAAACGTTTTTGACAAATTCTTTGTTTTAATAAATGACGTGGTATACATAAAAATATATATGCTTCTATTTAAAACGACCAAGTTAACCTTTAAATGACCTTGAATAAGAGCCTGTAAACTAAAAGCTGGGATACTCTGTATAGTATTTAAAGTTACCTTGGTAATCGAACTTTAAAAGGTAATCGGTTTTAGTTATGAGTAAGAGCCGAAGATAACTTAGGTGGAATTGACTCAAAATGTTCATTAAATTATTACTAAAAACAAAAAGCAATTCGCAATCAAAACTAATTGCAATTTGTAACGTCCTGAAAAATGCATTACTCTGTTCAGGACCAATTCAGTTTTAATAAATCTGTGAAATGGAAATATTTCTCGTAAAAAATTCATACCAAAGTTAGATTATAATAGAGTCAGAATGGAAAAAATATATGAAATAATGGATTGAGTTTCCCCCGACATGTATTTATCATTTAGGGTGTGGTTCAAATAGAGGGGAACCTTGGCGCATCGTCAATTCGCCTCATTTTTATATTTATTTAGTTTAAATACATTTTCTGGTTATTATGTTTTCTTTTTGTTAAGTAAAAATATAAACCAATGATATATTTAGCGACCGCGACCAGTTTCGAAGTAGTTACTTCATCTTCAGGCACACCTAAATGGAACCAAAGGATCTATGTCATAATTGTGGACAACACGGACATTTAAAAAAATACTGCAAAAATACCTATGCACAGGGTTACCAGGTGGTTTTTAATAGAGATGACGGACAGACAGAGATTTTAGGGGAAATAGGGGGAAGTAAAAACAAGTCTATTTTTACTCTTTTAATCAAAATTACTTATTTTGCAAGAAATCCTTACCTAATTTTGGTAAAGATACACTGCGGTGTTTTTACAAATAATAAGGTGAAAATGTAAAGTTAAAAAATCGAGAATTCGCAAATCGAAATCCAAAGTCAGAAATATTTTCACCTTATTATTTGTAAAAACACCTCAGTCTATCATTACCAAAAATAAGGTATGGATTTATTACAAAATAAGTAATTTTGATTAAAAAAATGCAAATAAACAGAGTTGTTTTTGCTTCCCCTATTTCCTCTAAAATCCCCTGTCTGTCTTTTTGTCATCTCTTTCAAAAACCTGGTAACCCTGCCTATGCAAAACCGAAGGACACAAAGCCAAGACAATGAGATGCCCAGAATATCGAATGCTTATTCAAAAGCAAAGGCAGGATAAAAGGGTGAGGTTGTCCAGCGTATTTTAATATGAAAATAACAGTACTATAAGGCAATGTCGACAGAGGCAACCAAGCGATGGACATGGTATACAAATTCTTGGGATATTATAAAGCAGACTTAATAATTATGACGGAACTCAATAAGTAAAAATTAGCCGATGAAAAAGAATAATTAAAGCTCAAAATGAAGTAATAGGTGGGAAAGAGCTAACAGAAATAGTAACGAAAGCGTGTAATAAAGTATTTCATTCCAAAAAGTCTAAATCCAACAAAAAGTGGTGCTCGAATAGGGTGGCCGAGACAAAAACAAAAACAGAATGCCTGGGTCATGACCAGGGCAAATTGAAAGAAAGACGAAAACCAAAAGAAAATCGCTCAAGAACTATACTGAAATGCTAGAACAACCCTAAAAAAGGTTATAATTGAAGAAAAGAAGAACGCATGGAAAAAGGTTATAGAAGATATCAACAACGATACCTGGGGTAAAGGCTACCAGATAGTGATGAAGCACCTCAAGATGGCACCAGATCCGGCGAAAAAATGGCGAAAAATACCAGTCAACAGAAACGAAGTTCCAAGCTTTACAAAATGGGAACTAGTTGAGGCAAGCAATAGAATTAAATCAAAAAAATCTCCAGGACCGGACTTGATACCACCAGAAGTAATCAAGGCGGCTACAAAAACCTACCCTGACACGTACCTAAACGTCCTCAACGAACTGCTAAAGAAAGGAGAATTCTAGCGCGAGTGAAAAACAGCAAAACTCGTTCTCATAGAAAAGAACAAATCCGGACAAGGTGAGAACTTACCGAACAATGTGCTTGCTCAACGTTATTCGAAAATTATTTGAACAATTAATCCTAGACAGGTTAAAAAGATAAATAGATAGAAAAGGATTTCTGGCTATTTCCCAGTATGGCTTTAGAGAAGGAAAGCCAACAATCAACGCACTAGTGGTTCAATAAACAGCAGAAGAAGCCTATCAAAAAACAGCAAGAGAAAGATGTATCTCTTTGGATATACAGAACGCATTTAACTCGGCACCGCGGGAAGGCATATTAAATGAACTACAAAGAAGAGAAATAGTTCCATATCTGTATAACATTGTGGCGAACTATTTTGAAAACCGAACCCTACTAGTGGGGGAAATGGAAAATAGAGCTATCAAGTGAAGTTTCCCAAGGTTCCGTTCTGAGCCCGACCCTGTGGAACCTTTACTATGATGGAGTGTTGAGACTACCGGTTCCCCGAGGGATACTAGTTACAGATAAAAATGCCACTCAGATGGAAGCAAAGGCCAACGAAGTACTTATGAATGTTACTGAATGGATGGACAACAAAAAATTAAAGCTCTCGTCACACAAAACGGATACAGTGCTACTTGCGAGGAGACAAAGTGCTACGGAGTGCTACGGTAACGGTACAGGCTGTTACGACAAATACTAAGGAATCCATGAAATACCTTGTAGTACATTTAAACAGGAGTATGACTATGAGTACACATATACAAAAAACCACTGGAAAAGCGATAGGAAACCTCCAAAGGCTAATGCCTTAAGTAGGGGACCAAGAGAAAGCAGCAGAAGGATCCTTTTTTACGTTGTAGAATCAATCATACTGAACGGAGCCACAATATCGAAAAAAGCCATGCGGAAACAGTTATACAGAGGAATGTTCCTAAAAGTCCAACGAAGAGTAGCAATCAGCATAACACGAACATACAGGACAACATCTACAAAAGCCCTGCTGGTATTGGCCAGAACACCTCCATTGGATATACTAGCTGAAGAACTGGAGCTTATACAAAATAGCACGGATAGAGCAGTGAAAAAACAAATTATCCTAAAAAAATGGCAAGAGAGATTGGAAAAAGAGGAAGGGACTGCAAAATGGACCAAAAGGCTAATACCAGACCTAAACCCCTAGATCGACAGAAATCATGGTGAAGTTGACTTTTATATAACTCAACTTCTGACGGGACATGGAACCTTCCAATTCTACCCGTTTAGATTTAAACTATCTGATACGGACGAATGCTTATACTGTAGATCAGTTGATACAGAAGAACATACATTTTTTAAATGTGTAAGATGGAAAGATGATCGAAAAGCCACTGAAAACAAATTGGGAAGAATAACACCGTACAATATAATAAATAAGATCCTACAGAGCAACGAGAACTAAAATACCATTAAGAACTACTCAGCAAAAATCCTATCAACAAAAAGAAAATACATGAATAGAATATAATAAAATGGGAAGAATATGCAGAACATCTAGCTCCGCCGACCTATTTGAAATAATTCCCGACGGTAGTCCCAAATAGATTCCTACTTGGGCGATCGGGTGGGTTTAGTGGGTATACCGGCCTTGCACCCTTCAGCAGGGAGTCCCACACTACCAGGTACGGGCAGGACCATATGCCTGGTGTCCATAAAAAAAAAAACGCCTAAATGGATAATATGGAGTCAATGGATTGTAAAGTAAAAATGTTTAATATAAGAAAATAAAAATGTACAAAAAAAAACAAAACAACCAAGGTCCCACCACCAGGGCATGATACATGTTGTTCCCAAATACAAATAGCTAGTAAACAACACGACATGCCTCTTTTTGCAGTCAGATGAAAGACTATAATATGTTTAAATCGCAAGATTTAGTTGAATATGGCAACTCAGTGTACCTATCTATAATTGTGCCATTAAAAATTTGTCCCATCTGCCATTTACTTTCACACCTGTGCGAAAGTAACATTAGTTAATTTTTTCTTTTTACTCCTTGAATACCATTTGTTAAATTTAATTTCTTTTGACACAAACTTTCAATTTTAGTTTTAAGGTTCAAATGTAATTATGTGGAAATTACTAAAGTACCAACCTAAAACATAAATTTCACAGCCCACTTTATTTATGATTTTGCTTGAGGCTCGTAGCAACTGTGATATTTTTGAGTTATATATTAGGAAATTTATAATTGTTGTTTTTGGATATTTTAATTCAAGCTATTTTCAACCAATCCGGTCATGCTCTAATCCTTTAATTCCCTCTCTGCCTTGTTTGGGCGGCTACACGTTTCTGACTATCAAAAATTATCAGACATAAGTCATTCCTCGAAACCCAACCTTATGTTACCACCTCGGTTACACTCAATGCATATGACCAACACCGATGAACTGCCTAGAGAACAGTTTAATAGTCAATGAATGATATGAAATTGCATGCTTTGGTGAAGATGCCATATTGTAATATACTCGAAGATTTTGGGCTGTTTCGCTATGAGAGAGTCAGTTAAAGTCGAGACAAGGATGTGAGTAGATCGATATAGTAAATGTTTACATAAATTAGTATTTAAGTCAATGTCATATATAAATTACCATAAATAAACATCACAATATTTTGTTCTTATTAATATTAATCAGTTATTATTTTTGCATTGAATGAATAATATTTTTGTTTAGTTTTATTTATTATCCTGTCCTTTAAATACACACCTTACTAACTGCAGAATTTGTTTTATTTTAGTTTTATAATTATTTTTTGTTTCTTTTCACCCCATTAAATTAAACAATAAAAAGATACACAGTAGTTATCCAAATTGTCCTTTCAAAAATGTTTGAATAGAAAACGAATAGTTTTTTAATAGAATCTCATATTATTACAAAATCATTTGCAATTTGGTACGCTATGGTTTGTACTATGTTTCAATGTTCAAGTAATCGAATCTTTGTAAAAGTCTAGAAAAATGTATGCTCACGTTATTTAAAAATGCATAATATTTACAAAAACATTCCCTTGGGGAGTTTTATGTGGCTCACCCTATATATAATGAAAAAATTTGGTATTGGTACTGTGGTATCTAACCCGATCCAGCACTCTATCTGTTTCAAACCAAAGAGTTATTTTCATAAATTGATGATGTAGATAATTTTCTAATTTTTAGTCGAATTTACGCTGTTCCATATTTTGTTATCGACCTGATGGGCAAAGGCTTTTAAAAGAAACAAGATGAGTAAATTTTCCTATATTTCACTGGCAGTGCTTTCATAAAATCGCGAAATAAGTTCTAACTGTCACTGAATAAAATGGAAATAAGAAAATGAATTGTCGTTTCTACTCTTTTCTTCTTCATTTTATATGCAGTAAAGGAAGAGAACGACCTTTTGGTTTTATTTTTAATTGAAAATTAGTCACTTCTTTAACCTTCATTATGAATTTGAAGAAATTCGTTTCAGAAATGAGAATAATTTTCCAAACGGTTTACTCTTCTTTTTGTCTTTACGATTAAAAGTATGTCTGGTTAATATTATTAAAGGGTGATCCACAAAAAATGTTTCTTTACAGTAGGCATTGACCGACAAAGTCGGAAATGTGAGTCATGTCCATGATAACAAGGCACGGCTCTAAATTAAATCCAAACTGTCAGTTTTTCAGTTTCTTTTTTTGTGGATCAGTCAATTTAAACTTATACAATGTTGTAACATGTTATCCGCCTAATAACTTCTGGGCGATAAAATATTCGACAAATTGCTCGATCAGGTCGATTTTGGTTTCTGATGAAATACATTTCCAAAATAAAAAATGTATACTAATTTCTAAGTTTCCTATTTACATGAAAATTTAAAATTACAACAAAGATCAACCTGGCCTATTTTAAAGTATTTTGTAATTCTGTACTCAACAGTTTAAATAAATTTATTTGTTTTTTAATTAATAAAATTTTAAATTTTAAATAAACTAAACAGGTAAAACAACACGACACTGATTTATTAATGGGATTATATCATTGGAAATTGAAGGAAGATGCCAAATAATCAAAAATGTTCTTCATTAATTACTTGGCAGAAAAAAGTAGACTGGTACGAATATGTATCAAAATCAATCCCACATTAATAATTTTTATTAAGTGAAATGTCAACCAATTTTGACATTAGGCCATGATTACGTCTACAATTGACAAAAGAAAATTGTTATTTTTATATACCTAAATAATAAATGGTAAGTGCTTACCATATACGGAGACGGTTCCATAAAATGATTAAAAACAAAGGTAAACGGTTAAAGGTAATTGCAAGAAATACCTTAGGTTGGAAAATGTAATAACAATTAAAATAAATAATAATAATACTAATGATAATAATAATAATAATAATAATAATAAAAAAATAGTTAATCAGCAAATAGTTAAACTAACTAAACGACTTGTAAATGGTTAGGCCTACACTATTCTTCGCCGTCAAGAAGAATAATCGATCTGTAAGTACAGTAGCCGAAAAGTGAAGAACGAAGAGAGTATAAGCAGCAGTTCGTGACAAATGTAGCTAAATATGAAACGTCTTACTTGGTATTCCAGTTTTCCATGCAGAGTGATGATAACATGTGGTAATCCTAGTGTGAATGTACCTTTATTGGTACCTTATGGAAAGCTAGGGCAGTAGCAGCGATTACGTAGATTTATTTCCAATTAGTTTGGTTCTACATAAAATATATTTGTTGTATTTACAGTAAAAGAATACCAACTCAAAATAAGAAGGCCATGTGGTGTTGGTTGGCCTTTAAGAAAGATGAAAAGAGATAAGAAAAAGAAAAATCGACAAAATATGATATCAGACTTCTGATTATAGTATCTCATTTTCTTACAGATTTGATTTTGCTTCATTGGGACTAAAAGATCCGAACTAAAATTTGATTTTGATTAGAAGCACATGCTTCGAATTGCTAATTCAAAGCAGAAAATGACCGGAAGCTTAAAGGACAAGTCAGTGTGACCACTGGTCAGTCATGTTATTTGAAATGTTTGTTAATACTGTACTACTTATCCAGGCCCTAATGAAATAAAAGAAGTAATTTAAACATAATCATACAGTAGAGGCCTAAACAAGGAAATGTACAAGAAGAAATAGTAAAATTAAAAGAAATAATATTCTAGAATATATATAAACAAAATAATGGACTTTTTTAAATTAAATATTCAAGTGGTCGCTATTGTGTTTTATTAATTATAAAAGTAAGCGATGCCTTTTTATTTATCTCTTCCAATAATCAATCATGATAAATAATTTAATCATAATAATAAAATATGGTGCATTATTTGTTATATTTACAAGTTAAACATGAATATTATTTGGAACCCGTAACAACATCCATAGCAGTGTGTTCGGGTTACATTCCCATCTTTTGCTTGCAATATTTTTGCTACCATTAGGGCTTCTGTTGCTTATCTACTACTTCCTTCTTATGCATGTTCCAGAAAAGTGTGTTGTCCAGTGTTACGCCTAGATATTTGACTATTTTTTCCTTATATAGCCTATCTATGTCGTCTACATTGACGGTTATCAGATTGAAGGGGACAGATGAATGAAGAATACGCAAAGTGAAGGTCACCTTAAAGAAATTAAAAAAATATTTATCATTTGGCGAGTTGAGAATAACTTTGTTATATTTATAATTTTGATTATCATTACCACACAAACCAAAATAAAAGCCAAAATGTTCATGAACTGTTTTAGACAGTTTTGTCGTATTACTAGAAGCCATGAACTAACTAGAACCAAAGATAAAAAAAACATAAGTGAACTGCGAGAGGGTTGTTCTCAAAGGTGCGACTTTATTTTTCAGGATAATTAAAAATTTTACTAAATTTTAATATATTTTTTTACGGTTTTATTTTGCCACACGATAATAATATTATGGATGAGATTTTATCATTGAAAGAGTAAAACCAAATTTGGTAGATTTTCACACTTTTATACTCTTTCAAGATTAAATGGATTTTCATCAAGTAAAGGCCGAAACAATAAATAATTTAAAAAGAGATTTTATCAGTCATATATAAATTGAGTAACTCATTCATTTTGACCTCTTGCAAATAATATTATGGTTGAAATCACCCGAAAGTAGAAATTACAGCTGTATAGACCGATAACTAGTGTTTTATTAGGACTTTTATTGTACTAAATTTATATAACAATTTGCGCAACAAGAGTAGATATGGTCTATTTACTCGAGTCGAACAGTATATTTTTTCTACGATCTACTAAAGCAAATCTACAAATTAAAAAAATATATATTTCAGGTTATTAAGAGAAACCAATTTTAAAATTATTTATGAATTTTACTGATTTATAAAAAAAAATAAACAAGAACAAAAAGATTTAAATAAATTAGTCCCCAGCCTAGATTAGATCCTGGGCTTTTCGCGTGGAAGGCAGAACCTCTGTCCTCAGCTCCACCGTCACTTTTATGATTTTAGTTTTAATAGTTGTACTTAAATTAGTTTTCACACTACACATTTACTGACCACCGACCATGATTAAACACTTATAGCATCCAATGAGGATTGTGGTTAGACTAGTAATGCATATTATGGTTGTTTACAGATCCATTACTGGAAAATGCAGATTCGTTGGACCACATTATATGTGATAAAAACTGTGGATCCTTATTAAGCATATTCTTAAGTCAATTACAATAATCCAACCGTTTATCATAATCTGTTAATTTCAGACCTTAATGAAGGGCTACATGGTATAATGTTACACTCCAGTTTTAATTTTACAACTCTGTATATTGTTTTTATTTTGTAGGAAATTAAATAATCAAGCCCTAACGATTTAGTGTAACATTTTCTACGGAAAACAGTGTATGCTTTATGGCATTTTACTTAATTAACTTTCAGATAATATTTCGTGTGACCTTTACTTAGTTCAGTTAATATTTTTATATTATTATATTTATACTGATAATCTTTAAAGGGAATTTTGGGAAGTTATTAGGTATTATTATAGTTTTTCTGTGAATATAATAGTCTGGGGAAAGGTAAATAATATTTTGCTGTTGTAAATTTTATAATTAGAATGTCTCCGTACCTATGAGTATTCAAGGCCTTTCAATATAATTAGTAAAGATTTGAAATTTCACGCATTCTGGAGGGAAAGGGCAAAAAGTTTTCTGACTGAGCCCTTCTGGCGTGGTTTTTGGACGAAGAAGGTTAAAAACGTTGTTGGTAATTACGAGGCTGAAATTAAGTGAAAAAATAAAACTAGTATCATCGGGGCATCCCGGATTTGTCTAATTTCGGCTATATGCAATTCGTGAATTAAAGTGTTTGTAGAGCTTTGTAAGTACTGTATTCACGATTTACCCAAGTTGGGGATATAAAACTCGTATTTTACTTTACGACGCCATTTCACCTCATGGTGTCTTCGCCCGGAAGCGTTATTGTACGAGATATTCAAAGCCTAGGGTTGGGGTTACCTATCCTGGGTGTCGATTTCGTTGAAGTCTTGACCTCAATAATATTTTCTACAATGGAGCCCGAGGTTTGTAGTTTGCTGGCCAAGAGGTTGGGTCATCCCTTTTTCGCACCATCTTTGAGTATCGTTGTTTATGGTAAGACGAAGAAGTTGATTTCCTTCTTAAGTGATGGCTGTGTACTCGTTGGCTCGTCCAATTTGGAGCACTGGTGAATCGGTAGCGTGAGTTAAGTGAACCAGTTTTCTTTTTTTACATTATTCTTTTAATATTATTGCTCAAATGCGTATATTTTCATAGTTATAGTTTACTTCATAACTTTGGTTAAAACTTTTCCTCCTAGACAAGTTTTAAAACTTTAATCAGTTTATTTGTTACCCAATATTGTTCTTTTAATAATCATTGATAATTTGTTCATTTTATACCATAGAGTGAGGTCACTTGTGGACCTATTTTTGCTTTAGTTGTAGTTAAAAATCTATAACCACTTTATTTTATTATATTGTACTTGGGTAACTTGTGATATTGACCTTTTATATGTTTATTTTGTAAGAATCAAGTTTTCTATGTAAACGTAATTTAAACCTGTTGTAAACCATATGTACTGATCTTTGTTTTTGTAGACTAGCCTAGATAATCTGGCTCCGATTATTCGAACAATGGGAACCAAACCAAGTGAGAAACTGTAATAAATGTGCCAGAGAATGCAGAGAGGAATTTGTCTATTAAAATCTGTTTGGTAGAACTTCAGAATTTTCTTTAACCATTTTTTTCGCTTATTAAAAAGATATAGAAGGAGTGTCGTCCAGTGACAAACCCTGGACCTAGAAAGGTTAGTCTACACAGTCTCTTTTATTTAGTGTCGCTGAATGTGCACATATCTAATTTGAAGAATATTATATTAAATTGGATTTGTGAGGTAAGTATCAGAGTTCGATCCATCGAAGGATTTTGTACTTTTATTAACTAGAATCTGGCGCGATATAAATCCCACACCATTATTTATTTCGTTAATTTAAGTTCTACTTCTTCGAAGTTTTTAAATAGCTCTTTTAGGTTAAACACACCCGGTTCCTTTTAAACCATTTGCCAGATTTTTAAATGTTGCTCTTGACTGTCGAATTCGCTGAGGATATCTCAATGCATATTCTCTTTATGCAATCGGAGCATTTTCAGAACATTCCAAATATAGCTTTAACATGTCATAAGCTTCGGAATTTAAACATATTCATTTGACATAACCCACATTGAAAACAAAAGTGACACTTTAAAAAAATAAAAATAAAATATAGAACAATTATAAATTTTAATATTATTTTGTCCCACAAAGTTTACTATTAAAATACTACTTACAGCAATTATTTTGATACTAATTAAACTATTTATTATAGTTTTAT
The DNA here is from genome assembly GCA_927349885.1 of Psylliodes chrysocephalus. NCBI lineage: Eukaryota > Metazoa > Arthropoda > Insecta > Coleoptera > Chrysomelidae > Psylliodes > Psylliodes chrysocephalus. The sequence goes on along the minus strand of OV651822.1, from coordinate 54,695,095 downwards.
TTTATTTGTTCAACAAAAAGGTTAAAAATAATATAGTTATTTAAAAAACAGTCTTTAAACGGATAGTTTTAAACGTGCGATAAGCTTGTTGGCACTAGATCAAAATGAAGTAATTTATACATACTATTTATTCACTAGTAATATAAAAGTAGGTATGATGTTTATATTTAATATTTTGTGCAAAAATTCTGTGAGGCATCAGGTACTCTATTGGAGTTTTCTTTTTTATTTTGTTCTGTTTTTAGTTACTTGTTTTGTATTTTAATAATATATTTAATGTTTATTTCACATTTTTAGTTTTATACAACTAGTAAACTTACGCTAAATACATAATTAAAATCAGATTTTAATAATTTAGTGTATTCATTACTACAGCTAATCTATAGAAAAATTACTGACGTAATAAAGCCAACTAGATTAATACATAAAAAAATTTATTTATTAATATCTAGGTGGGCTATGCACCATTAATATACTTTTGCTTGTATGCCGTTAAGAAAAAGATAATAAGACCCGTTTTTTACTGTTCAAAAATTGAATTTTCTTTTTAAATAACGTATACCAATTATAACATTACATTTAAAATGTTCAAGAAAACTAGCAGTTATTTTATTGAATAGAGCAAAAAGTATTGGATAAAACTTTTGTAATATTTGTTTAAAATTACCTTTTTTTTATTATCATCATACTATTACTGGACATTTAGGTATAGGTAAAAAGTGATTTTTTGCATTACCATAGCGAATTATGACCTATATCGGTTAAAAAAGAAAGTTGAAATTAATTTCCAGCATTTTTGAAGGTGCAAAAAAAAATAGTTTCTGAAATGCAGCCACTAAATGCCCCTAATCAAACACCCTGTGCATCTGAAACAATCAATTTGTTTGAGCCTTAACGTTTTCAATATATTTTAATTGTTTCTTTATAATTAATATTTTTAATTTCCTTAATTGCTCTTAAGTTACTGCAAACATGCACTCACCAGGAACATCTGTTCCACAGAAGAAGATTTAATCTTAATCGATTCGTCAATCAATAACAATTTTTGTACTGCTTCTGTTTTTCAATTATGCAGTTGATCTTCTGTTTGGTTATACCTTTTAAATTTAGAAAATCAATAGATGGTGTCTAAAATTAGTTACTAAAAGTTTCATTTCATCCCAAATAATAATTGTCTTTTACATTGCTATATTTTTAGACTTTTCGTCTTTTTAGACTTTTCGTATTAGTATGTCGATTGATTTTAATACTTTGTAATAAAAAATATAACTCTTTAAATCGTTCTGGTATAGCCTCGGTGCTAATAATATTGTAATAAAACTGTTCTGTTTTTACAAGTCAATCGTTGTCGTTTTATTTTTGAGTTAAGTTAACAGACGTCTACATGGACTTCAACTGTTTAACGATTCAACATCTGACCTTGTTGGATTTTCCTCACATTGCCATGAACACTCGTTTTCCGAGTTAATTAATCCTGTAGAGGTCATGAATCAGGAATATGTTAACCGATAAAATTTTAATAAGCTGAAATGCCATCTTGTCTGTCTGATATAGGATCGAAACGGAAAGGAAAGGAAAAGACAGTGACAGGCTTATTATAAAGCGCATTAACATGACCTCTGCAAAACTAGATGATACAGAGTTCGAATATAAAGGTAATCTTCGGACGTGACCACCATGAAAGCTATTTAATTCAGGTACGAGACAACTTCGAAGACCTATTGTGCTTTTTGTAATGTTTCATAAGTCAATTCGCTTACTTTTCTTTTTCAATTGAAAGATGAAATTATGAAATAATCAGTGGCGCAGTTACGCCCGTATGCACCGTACACGTTTAGTCCAAATTAAGTGTTTAATCGCGTTTAGTACCATTTTTAGAATCCTTATTCCGATTTTATTCTAATCCGTCAATATCGGAGGCATAAATTATTTAATCGAGATTTTCTAACGTCAAAAGATGTCAACGTTTTGTTAGAATATTTGGAACTTTCTATTTGCGTTTCTTTTAGTTATTTTATTTGAATTTTATTAAAAAATGGAAACAGAATACCAGCTTTTGTTGCAAGATGAAAAAAAATCTAGAAAAAATTACGAGAGATGTGAATATTTTTATACGATGGGCAACTTTTTCATTTTTAAGAATTTTTTTAAATTCTAACGTTACAGCATAATTCAGTAGTTAGTTGGCAAATCCAGATATATTGAAAAAGGTAAAAATAAGTAAGCAGTAAATATAATATTTAGGTGATTTTGTTCAGTGTTAAGCACTGAAAATATGTCATATCTACTTTTGAACATGCACAGTACCTAGGGAAAGTATTCACATAGGTATATCGTTTCGCATAGAAAAGCTTCAAATACTGCAGTTTATATGTATATGTTAAAATTACCAAAACTGAACATAATGGTTCTGCCATCTAACGATAGATTTATTTTTTAAATTAATTTAACATTCTTTTTCACTCTGCGTAAAATCAGTATCCGTTTTACAGTGTACTTAAGATTTCGGTAAATTTAAAAAAATAGGCCTTCTATCTTCAACGGCCTTGACATACATTTCTACTACTCAAATCTGACGTTTCCTTCTTCTCTTTTTTTGTGAACTTTATAAAAATCCAGTGTTGTCAGATTACTAAACTAGATTACCTAATCCGTAGCCGGTGCATAGAAAATAACCACTAGTCATTTAAACGAGATTTGCAAATCTGGATTAAATTTTTAAACGGTGCATATGGGCGTTAGTTCACCAGTAGGGTGGAATGAGAAGATACTATGTTTATATCACTCTACAGGGTGAATCTTAAGTTGATACTTTTTGACCTGTTGATACAAGTAATTAAAATAGAAAACTTTTTTAGAATAACTCAAAAATAGGAAACTTATAGTAATGTATTCTAAAATGTATCAAAAACGGTCCTGTCTAACTTAAATAATGTGTTTAATGTTGTCCATTCGTCTCAACAAAAACGCACTTCAACACAATCGCACTTCATATCTTCTTATATCGGCCTGCGTACCTATACCTATAGCTACTATATTGCGAGTTTTGAGAGAACATTCCTATCACGACCGATGGGTCTAAGAATTTTTACCAGGAGATTTTCCTTTGAAGGAAACATTTTGTAGGCTTTTGGCTAGAAGGAAAGCTAGACAATAATTTTCTACAAAACGTATTATTTACAGACGAGGCGACATTAATCAGAGAACGTACGTATAACTCTTACAATTCACATTTGTGGATAGAAGAAAAACGAAAAGCTAAAATGGTGAATTATTACCAGAATTCGTTTAAAATAAATGTTGTGACTGCAACAACAAGAAACAGTTTTATTGGATATTGTAAAGAGAAAGAACAAAGGCGTAGGAAAGCAGAGGTAGAAATTATAAAGGGTTTGCTTCAAATCCAGGAAACCTTCAAGCAAGAGGTTAGTCAGATTAAAATTAGAGTAGATCTGTTAGAGCAAGAACAAGAGCATCTAGAAGCTAATTTAGACAAACAGCAAGAGAATTTGAAAGCTTACTTAGAACAACAAGAACAGGCTAGGGTAGAGCTGGAAAAGCAAATTAGAGCTGAAATGGCTGAGTTAGAAAAAATAATTCACAGCCAAGCTTCAGTAAACAGCATTGAAGCTTCAAACACTACGACCCCGTCTTCATCCATAACCGAACCAAACCACATTCGAATCTCAGCTTCACAAAACTATACCAGCAAGATCCTTAAGCCACCCACGTTTGACGGTCAGACAAACATGGGAATCATATCGACTCCAATTTGAAGCTGGAACTAGAGCCAATGGCTGGACCGAGAAAGAGATTGGCAGCTTCATTGATAGTGTCACTGCGAGGTCAGGCAGCAACCGTTTTACAGTTACTTCCTCAATAGAAACTCAGTTATTCATCTCTTGTCCAAGCTTTGGAGACAATATATGGCCAGCAGCATTTGCAACGGGTATTCCAAAGCCAGCTAAAGGTTCGTAGTCAGAAACATAATGAGAGTCTACAGGAATTGAGGCTAATATAAGAAGGTTGATTCATCTGGCCTATCCACAGGTACCAAGAACAACTCGGAATACAAGCATTCACTGATGGACTACAAGATGTGGAAATGCAGCAATTCCTTCGTCTACAACATCACAAAACGCTGAGGGAGAAACTGATTGCATCCCAGGAATATGAAGCGGTAAAACTCCTATCCAGATCTTCTCGCGCAAAAATGAGGGAAATTAAATCCCAGGAAAGTGAGGAGGCCAATACTAATGCTGTTCCCCAAATCTTAAATATCCTACGAAATATGCAACGAAATAGCCAAAATGGAAGCAGGAGATGCTTCAATTGCGGAAAAGTCGGACACTTGCAAAGAACCTGTGGAAGCATGGCTCATTCTATAAATCCAGAATCAGCGAATGAGACCGGAAAATCATATAGATCAATCTTTCCAAGCCCATCACTAAGACCAACAAGAATTAGCTACAGCAGTTATGCGTCCCGAAGAAGCCAATCACCCACACCGAGCCAGCTTTCTAACAATAACCAGAAAGTAGAGCATCGAGTAGGTCTCCATAGCAACGCAGATATTCTCTTCGGGCAACCCCGTTTAGAGAAACAACGCTGGTATGGTAAAAGGCTCGAAGAACGAGAAGAACCGGTTAATAAAGTTATTTTTCGGGCCACCACTATCAAGCCAGAGAGCGACAAAGAAGAAATCACTCTTGAAAGTCTGAGACAGGGACAGACGAAAGACAATGACTTAAACGTTGTCCGAGACTGGCTCAAAAATAAAGTAACACCTACTTGGCTAGAGATAGCCAAATACAGTAGAACTATAAAAGGCTACTGGACCCAGTGGGATTTCCTGTATCTTTACGATGGCCTATTGCACCGGAAGTGGGCGATCCACGATGGAGTACATGTAGTCCGCCAAGTGATAATGCCGAGGTCACAGGTGAGAAAAGTATTGGAGGAGCTTCATACCAGCCGTTCAGGAGGACACTTTGATAGTAAAAGGACACTGGCACTAGTTCGAGAAAGATTTTATTGGGTCAATTGCCGACGGGATGTAGCAGATTGGTGTAAAAAATGTGATGTATGCAATGGCAGGACAAAGGTCTATGGATTCGCTCGGGGACGACTGAAAGCCCACACTGATAAAGCAGAAGCTAGAATCGACAGGCGTTCCACAGATACACATTTTAAGAGGAGTGACAAGGTATGGCTGTGCAATCCCAAGCAGCGAGGAGGACTTCGTCAGAAATTGCAACGAAACTGTGAAGGCCCCTACTCTGTTCTTACGGAAAATCAACAACCTGATCTGCCGCATTCAACTGTCAGCGTTTTGAGGTCCCCTGAATCCGTTTTGACTATTTTCGCGATGATGTCTGTTTGTGTGCGCGCGCGCGCGCGCGTGTGTGTGTGTGTGTGTGTGTGTGTGTGTGTGTGTGTGTGTGTGTGTGTGTGTGTGTGTGTGTGTGTGTGTGTGTGTGTGTGTGTGTGTGTGTGTGTGTGTGTGTGTGTGTTGTGTGTGTGTGTGTGTTGTGTGTGTGTGTGTGTGCGTGTGTGTGTGTGCGTGTGTGCGTGTGTGTGTGTGTGTGTGTGTGTGTGTGTGTGTGTGTGTGTGTGTGTGTGTGTGTGTGTGTGTGTGTGTGTGTGTGTGTGTGTGTGTGTGTGTGTGTGTGTGTGTGTGTGTGTGTGTGTGTGTGTGTGTCGCATAACTCATGAACCGATACACAGAAAAACACCAAATTTTAAAATTAGGCTTTGTTCTAGCCTCCAATGAGCTGATTGGATTTTGGGCAGAGTCGGAACATCTGGGGGGTACTTTATAGGTGGTCATTTTTATATTTTATGGAATATATGTGTTATTTACGTTTGGGGAAGAAAATTCTTTAAATAAAAGTTACTTCTTATATTATTATCTAAAACTTTTGTAATATACAAAATTTTCCTAAAATGGTCCGTATTCGAGAAATTTGACAAAATGTAAAAACAAATTTTTTTATAAAAATTGTTTAGACAAAAGTTGTTTGTATTATAATTCTCTATAATTTTTATTTTACACATAATTTCTCTAAAATGGACTGTATTCGAGATATTTGAGAAAATGTGTAAATTTCGAATTTTGAAGAAAACTCAAAAACGGATAAAGAAAAAAACATTAAATTTTAAACTTAAGTTTTATTTTAGCCTGACGTGAAATGATTAGATTTTGGACAAAGTCGGAACATCTGGGGGGGTACTTTATGGGGGGAGAAATTTGACAAAATTTGCAAAATTCTGATTTTTATGAAAATTGTTCAAATAAAAGTTGTTTGCGATATCGATCTCTATAATTTTTGTTTATACATGATTTTTCTAAAATGGACCGTAATGGAAAAATTGTAGGAAAAGTGCTACATTTAAATTTTTCAGTATTTTCATTTTCAATGATTATCTATAGAAAAATGTTTCGATGTATGTGGAAAATGTATATATTTAGTTTATCCTCTAAACATTTATGGAGGTGCTGCAATATATTGTACAAAATAACCGGAAAAAGCCTGTAATAACTAGATAGGAAAGTCATGTGTTGGACACATCAGATTTTTTAAACTATGCTACAAATAAAAATTCTAAAAAACACGCGTCACCATATTTAAAACCGATTAAAAAAAACGAAGAATTTTTTTTCGCGAAATAAGGGAGTTATAGTCAAAATAAAATTTAAATAATTGCTACTGATTTTTGCTGCCACCGCGAAACCCGTTGGACTGTTATGGAACTAAGTAATACGAAGACCATCAAGACGAGATTCTCAGTATATACACTGGATAACATAACACTGAAAGTATAGTTATTTTATTGAAACACATACAATGAATTAACTAACTTTATTTCTTATAATACTTAGATTTTTTTAGATCATGTGTTTATTATATATGATACACACTTAAAACGTAAAAATGTTCTCCAAAGTTTCTTACAAAGATATTTTGCAAATATTTGTAAATTTAAATTATAAAGGTTTGAATATTAAAAATAAAATTTAAATGATAATTTCTCTGATGGGGAAATTAAACCGACGAGTATATTGCCAAATAAATGCATATCGGTATTAATAACTAATAAGATTAGTGAGAAATCGAATACTAATCTACGTCCTGATCTCATAATTTAATATACGAAATAATAAGCTTTACATCGAAGTACTGATGATTGCGAACGCGATTTATCCTTTGAATTATAGCCTGAACGTAATAGTGTTTCCAGAGAATATGTTCGGTGCTTCATTGTTGCAATATTCTGATTAATGTGTGGAATTTCAATTTCATTATAAATTGTTTTAAATATAAAGATTAATTGCTGAAATTAATATTGGAATTATGCAGTATATTTTTTGAAAATAAAAGTAATAAAGAGAGGTTGTGTTTGTTTTCACCTGTTACAAAAACAGAAAGTTTTATTTCGTGCAAAATAAAAATCGGGATGCGCTTTCGGGCTATAGGCCATCTTCATTGCCTATTTACCATAAAATGTTACTATTATAAATCTATGATAATGCACATGAAACATAAAAGACGAAAAAAACATAGTCATGTTTTTAAATGTTAAAGTTTTTGACAAAAGATTAAATAAATTATTTTTGAAGTTCAATATTAAATTTTTTTCATATTTTGAAGAGTTGTATCTCTCGAACCAATTAAGACTATCCGATGCAGTTTTCACTAAAGACTTGAGTAAGGACATATATTTTATTGGGGCATACCAAAAATAAAATTATTGTAACTGCGGCTTAGAAAAAAAATTGGCGCCATTTCAAGAATCATAATATAATTTTCTTTAAATTGAACACCCTCTATAATAATACATTTTTAGAAATCACCAACCTTTATGTATATAACCGTGTGCCTAATTTCAAAATCTTTTCCAACATGGCTACGAAATTATATCGAAAACTTAATAACTAAGGCCGGAATTACAACTTCATCGAGGATTTAAAAAAACTTATAATACAACTCAATTCTATTTTTATGTACTCTTAGTTTTCTTCTATTTCTACAGCAAGATTAGGAGTTTTATCTCTTATAATTTAATATGGTCCCAAAAACAGAGGTTCCCTTATATTTTCAGATTCATTTTTTAGAAGTACAATCTCTAAATATTCTGAATGTACCGTTGTATTGTACGCGAAAGCCAAGTTGTGAAATTTTCAGTTTTTTTTGTTTGAATTTTTTAAAATGCTTCAAAATGTTTATGAGAATTGTCAATTTGCCCTAACGTTTCGTAATGATGGGCAACTGAATTTTATTTTCGATTTTTTAACATTTTACAAATCTCAGTAAATACTGTGTTTAAAAATTAAGTTCTTTGATGGGTTAATATTTCGTGAGGTATACCTAATATAACGTTTGTCACAAAGCCTTTTAAAACTGTTAGTTCTTCTTCATTAGGTAACATATTTACTTAAATCACATTGTACCGTTATTAGGTAAGTATTTGTTATTTTCCTAATTATCTTCAAACATACCAAATAATCTAAATAAATTTTTCAAATGATGAAGTTGCTGTAGTTGTGATTGTTATGGATTCTTCTGCTAAAATAGAATGCTTTAATCTTTGACAATCATCACATTTTCTTAAAAAGTTAACAACATCCTTATATAAACCTAACCAGTAAAATTAATGCTCAAAAATATTATACATTCTTTTTATTCCAGCATAGGTAAAATGTAAAAATTATTTAAATTCAACTGTCCATTTTCATAACTTTTAACCCTTTTTACCCCTTCTATAATAGTGTTACGCTGGTTTTTGGTATCACAATTTATTTAAACTCAACTTTTACAATAACTCCATCTGATAACATTAACGTTGACCGTCTATCATAAAACTGATAACTGACGTCAGGATCATCCTTATATAGATTGCTTGACTCTTCTCGAACCTTCTCGAACTGTCATCTAGAATATTCTTGACGAAGAATGACGTTTCCACACAATTCTGGAATATTCCATATTCTTTTGCTTGTAATTTTACTTATGACGACCACAGCACACTGTAGGGCGATGAGTAACATTCCACTTCTTTTTCTATCTGAACGTTTCCTATAATAGCCGCAGGCTACTGCAGGGTTCTGCGTAACAGTGCTCCCTCCTCTCTAGTTATTCGCCCCGAATAACTTGATTACTGAGACCTAGTTGGAACTAATGGGGAGAATCTGGACCATGGTATGGAGCTATATTCCCAATGTGAACTACGTTGAATTTATTTCCCGCTGACAGTTGAATGCGGCAGATCAGATCGTTGATTTTCCTTAAGGATGCAGTAGGGGCCTTTCCAGTTCCGTTGCGATTTTTGATTAAGTCCTCCTCGCTGCTTGGGATTGCACAGCCATACCTTGTCGCCCCTCTTAAAATGTGTATCTGTGGCACGCCTATCAATTCTAGCTTCTGCTTTATCGGTGTGCGCTTTCAGTCGTTCCCGAGCGAATCCATAGACCTTTGTTCTGCCATTGCATACTTCACATTTTTTACACCAATCTGCTACATCACGTTGGCAATTGATCAAATAAAATCTTTCTCGAACTCTTGCCAGAGTCCTCTTCGTATCAAAGTGTCTTCCTGAACGGCTGCTATGAAGCTCCTCCAATAATTTTCTCACCTGTCACCTCGGCAGTATCACTTGGCGGATTACATGTACTCCATCGGGGCTGTCCCACTTCCAGTGCAATAGGCCATCGTGAAGATACAGGGAATCGCACTGGGTCCAGTAGCCTTTTATAGTTCTACTGTATTTAGCTATTTCTTGCTAAGTAGGTGTGATTTTATTTTTGAGCCATTCTCGGACAACCTTTTAGTCATAGTCTTTCTTCTGACCCTGTCTCAGACTTTCAAGGGTGATTTCTTCTTTGTTGCCCCCTGGATTGATAGTGGTGGTCCGAAGAGTAACTTTATCGACCGGTTCTACACGTTTTTCGAGCCTTTTACCATACCAGCATTGTACCTCTAAACGGGGTTGTCCGAAGAGAATGTCTACGTTGCTATGGAGACCTCCTCGATGCTCTACTTTCTGGTTATTGTTGGAAAGCCGGCTCGGTGTGGGTGATTGGCTTCTTCGGGACGCATAGCTGCTGTAATTGATTCTTGTTGGTCTTAGTGATGGGCTTGAAAAGATTGATATATGTGATTTCCGGTCTCATTAGCTGATTTTCGATTTATAGAATGAGCTACAGTTCATCAAATTTCTAGAGGCTTTCGTCGGCTAGACAGAGAAAGCACTACTGACAGGCATTCCGACGGATTTACGCAATGAAAGTACACTCTGCGCATCAAGTATTTCACTATTTCATTCAGACGTAAATGTCAGATGTAAATTTCGCTAAAACATTTCTTTTATTTTCGTTTGTGTTTTTTGCTCATTACAGTTTAATAGAACCTAAGTATGGAGTTTAATAGCAAATTAAGAGGCCGCGTGATTAACAGTCAATCTCGCGAAATAATAGCCAATGTTATAGAGTTTATGAGAAGAGAAGGAAACTTTAATTCACCTTCAATACCATTTAAAAATGTAAATGATCGTGTTGCTGCAGCCACAGGAGTATCTAAAAACACTGTCGTCCGCATTTCTGGAGAGAAAAAAAGAATCGATAACCGTGAGATATCGGAATTTTCATCACCAAGAAAAACCATTAAAAAACCAAAAACAGTTAATGATATAGATGAAGCTGCACAAGAATCAAATTTTATTTTTTATTATTAGATAGCTATTTTTGTTTCTGAGTTGTGTTCACTTACAGGCTCAATTTTTTTCCGTTTCGCTTTTTGATTTTATATGGGGTTTCAAGTTGTTTTTGACTTATTTCGACGTAAATCACAACAACACACTTTTTTAATAAAGCAAACAAGTGTTAAGAGGTATATGTACGTGTAAACTACAATTACAAAAAATTGATATGAAACCCATGAAACCACCAACAAAAATGTAAAGCTAGCTTCCGTACTAGAACATGGTGTCATTCGTCGAGATAATTTATCGTTTTGTTTAAAAGATCAAGAAATGTAAATATTCCCCTGTTATTTTTTATAAAATTATAAGAGAAATAAATTTTTTTCTAAATAGTATAGTTTATTATTTTGTAGAAAAACAAAATTTCGAAAATTTTAGTAATGTTTCAGAAACAACCGTTATTAATAATAGGTACCAATTTCCTTAATAAGGTAGAAATAAAATATAAACTATTTCCACGATTTATAAAGGCCTACAAAAAAATTATAGGTATTTTCCGCTATCCTATAAAATTTATATTTTCTGACTCAATTTCAAAAGGTTGAAGGAATTCCAAAACACCTTTTATGGCATAATAATTATTTTCAATTCTACATACTATCTTTAGCTGCTTTTAAAAACGTTCTAAGAAAGTCCAATCAGACCAATTTAATCCCTAAACTATTCCACACTTTTAAAATTTAATTACCTAAAAATATTAAAAACTATTTAAAATAACTTGTTTAGCAGACTGTACAATAGCTATCTTAGTCACACGTAGCGCGTTCTCTGTCTGGGCGTCGAACACCTCTAGAAATTTGATGAACTGTATGCTTCTACAGGTTCTTTGAAGGTGTCCGATTCTACCGCAATTAAAGCATTTCCTGCTTGGCTGTTTCGTTGCATATTTCGTAGGATATTTAAGATTTGGGGAATAGCATTAGTATTGGCTTCCTCACTTTCCTGGGATTTAACTTCCCTTACTTTTGCGCGAGAAGATCTGGATAGGAGTTTTACCGCTTCATATTCGTGAGCTGCAATCAGTTTCTCCTTCAGCGTCTTGTGATGTTGTAGACAAAGGACTTGCTGTATTTCCACATCTTGTAGTCCATTAATGAACGCTTTTATTCCGAGTTGTTCTTGGAAATCTTTCAGCACCTATGGATAGACCAGATGAATCAACCTTCTTATATCAGCCTCAATATTCTGTAGACTCTCATTATGTTTCTGACTACGAACCTTTAGCTGGCTTTGGAATACCCGTTTCAAATGCTGCTGGCCATTTCTTGTCTCCAAAGCTTGGACGAGAGATAAATAACTGGGTTCCTCTTGAGGAAGTAACTGTAAAACGGTTGCTGCCTGACCTCGCAGTGACACTATCAATAAAGGCGCCATCTCTTTCTCGTTCCAGCCATTGGTTTTAGCTGCAGCTTCAAATTGGAGTCGATATGATTCCCATGTTGTCTAACCGTCAAACGCTACAGGGTGCTGCGTAACAGTATTAAATATATTTATATTTTGTGCAATGATCAGCAACTGAATTTTATTTTATAAATCTCAGTAAATATTACGGTCATAAATTTCACAAAAGCCTTTTAAAACTGTTACTGCTTCTTCATTAGGTAACATATTTACTAAAATCACATTATACCGTTAATAGGTAGGTATCTGTTATTTTTCTAATTATCTTCAAACGGACCAACTAAATCAACTAAATAAAATTTTCCAAATGATGTTGTTGCTGTAGTTGTGATTGTCATGAGTTCCTCTGCTAAAATAGAATGCTTTAATCTTTGAGAATCATCACATTTTCTTAAAATGTTAACAACATCCTCATATAAAACTAACCAGTAATAATATTGCAAATATATATATTCTTTTTATTCCAGTATAGGTAAAATAAATCATTATTATTCGCCGTTTCTAGCTCTATTAATCGTAATTGTTTTTACTTTGACACCTTGTTACTACGTTTACTAACTCATTTTTGTTACCTATATTTTTTAGCTCTTCAGATGATATTTCATTCCTAGACAAAGAAACTGCTTTCCCATTGTCCTTTCCTTTTATATAATTGACTATATAATCATAATCTTCTAATACTAACCTACATTTTGTTAATCTACTCGAAGGATTGGTTATCCCAAATAAATAAGTGGGAGGTGATCTGTCGAAATGACAAATTGTCTAGAAGAAAGATGTGGTCTGAAATGTTTTAGGAAGCACAAAATAGCCAATAATTCTTTTTCAATTATTGCATTTTTGCTATCTGCTTTATTTAGAGACCGACTTGCATAAGCCACAGGAGACCCGTTACAATTACAAAGATCTAATAGATTTTTCTGAAGCGTTTGTTTTTAAAATAGATGTATTACTTAGAGAAAAATCTGGATACTAAAAAGTGATGAGGATTGTCTACGTAAGTTGGCGGCATATAAAAACTTGTTTATTATTAATATTAGGAAAAAGTTATTGTTCCTAAAAAGTCTAGCATGGTCTAAAACCTAAAATATAAGCATCGGACATTAACTTTTAATAGTCGTATACGGGGTTTGTCAACAATAAAGGTACTTTACTCTCCAGCAAAAAATCATATTTTTTAACAAACTTCATATACGGCTTAAAAATTTAATATCTGATGGACCATGCAAAACTTTTTATTAAGAATAAATTTTTTTACAGAACCAATAATAAAAAAGTTTTCCATGTGGTTCCAACTTAAGTGAATATACAGTGTGTTCTATAGTAGTTATAAAATGCTACAAACCTCTAACTTTCTACATAATCTTTTGAGATGGGACAGTTTTGCAATTCTTTAATCTTCTCATTATCTGGAGATGCTCCCTTTCCTGGGATAACATGCCCTAAATACATTTCTGTCATTAAAAATTCGGATTTATTAGGGTTACGTTTCAATTTGACTTTTCGCAATCTCTGTAATACTGTTATTAAATTTTGATTGTGATTTGATAATATATTCGCGAATACACATATATCATCAAGATAAACTAAACATTTAGTGTAATTTAAGCCTGACATCGCGATACTCATAGCTCTATAAAAAGAAGAAGTTTTGTCATCCTAAATTGACTCCTTTTTGTCATAGAACTAGTTATAGGCCTACTTGATTCATTAAGCTCAATTTAAAAATATCCGTGTGACAAATTAAGATGTAAAAAATACATGCCCCTGATAAAGAATCTAAGATATCTGTTATTCAGGAAAGAGGAAATTTGTCATTTTGTATTTCATTAGTTACAACTATTCTATAGTCTGCACAAACCCAAAACCGTTTATTCCCGTTTAAAATTGCCTTTTTTGGAATTAAAATTGATGGAGTAGTACTAGACCGTTCTTCAATAATCAATTTCCCTATTTAAATACTCTTTTTCGCATGTAAATTAAATCTTTTACATTATATTACCAAAGAGTTGTTCAGATGATTAATAACAAAAATACCTAACCGCTAAAAATCAATTTATATTCATCTACTGAAATAATAACATGGAATAGTAGCACAATTGTATATTTATTATTTTATATTTTTTTCTCTAAAAATGTTGTAGAAAATATTATTAAAAAAATAATTTAGTTGTGGTGGACAAAATAGTGCTAAATAAAAATGTAAAAAGTTATTTTCCTAATTGACCAATCAAAATTTATATTGCGATTAAAGAATCTAAAAACGTCACAGTACTGCATTAATTCATAACGGTACGCAGTAACCGAAACCATCATATCAGTTCAACCTTTAACTTTTTTTTTAATCTCCACCCTCAAATTGCATAGCGCCTTATTAACAAGTAACCTTCTACAAAAAAGGTGAAGAAAGGGCCTCGAATTCAACAGGTGGTGTAAAAATCTTTTGCTTGGTCACCGCACCTGACGCATGACGTACCTACCAAACTGCCTCGAGCTAGAGTATTCGTCAAACATCTGCCGAAACGTCAGCCACACTCTTACCCCGCTCCGTAGTACTACTTCAAATACAGTGGCATGCGAAATAATATTTATTAATTTATTGAAACATAATTTTTGAAATTTAAATTACCGGGCCTTGGTGTTTAAACAAACTAGTCTGGATAATGGCCCTAAATAATTCAATAAAAACTAATGTTTAAACCAAATTTTATGCAAAATAAATCTTACCTAATAAACAGAGTTATGCAAATATGCAAAAGTGCATATACATTATGCATTCGCATATTTTAGACATTTTTTGGATTTTGCATACAGGCACATTTTCAAAAAAAAAATGCATATAATCCTTTTTTAAAACAAATTTATTCGTTTTTTTAAATCCTTCATACAGTCTGTTCGCTATACTTACGCGGGTTTTGGATTAACAAAATTATGCAAATTAGTCATTGACAACCAGTTCCAATAAGCCTCTTTCCAAGAAATTAGGTAAAATTGCCCTAATGGTCAGATTTAAATTAAAATAACATTAGGGTAGGTACTAAATTTGTTAAAAATTATGCAGTTGAATTGATCCTTTGCAAGTGTTGACATTGTAAATTTAGTGGAAATTTTAAAAGTGCCTAGACGTGTGTTAGATGTATATAGTCTAATTTGTAGTGAACATAAGTATTTTACGGATGAAAAAGAAAATGGCGGTCTTTTAAAATCGGTAATGTCTGTACAACAACGCGTATGCTCTAGGAATTAGTGAAACCAAATTAAGAGGAGTATTACAAAATCACAATAGTGAACTGCTGAAAGAAGATCACCGCAAAACTCGTCCATCATTGAAAACGAAAGATATTCCAGATGGAAAGAAATTTGAAATTCGTGATACCATTTATCGAATGAGGGCCAACAAGGAACATGTGACTTTAAATACAATTCTCTCGGAATTAATAGATAGAAAATTCGACGACATTGGCAGAACAAGTCAATGGCAAGTGATACATAACTTGGGTTTCAAATTTCAAAAGGAGGAGGATAACAGAAAGGCCCTTTGTGAAAGAAGTTCTGTCGTGCAAAAGAGAATTAACTTTCTAAGAAAATATTCTAAATTTAAAGAAGAAGGGGCGAATTTTATATATTTAGACGAAACATGTATATTTTCTAGGGTTGCAACCAAGAGAAAATGGCAAGATGATAACGAAAAGTCCATCAAACATACCGATCGAGAAGGGAAGCGACACATAATTTTACATGCAGGAGGGAAGTCGGGTTTTATAGAAGGTGCTGATTTAATATTTTCATCTAAATCAAAATCCAATGACTATCACGATAATGTGAACACAGAAATGTTTGCAAAAATGGTTGCATAAAAAACTTCTCCTAGATTTAAGAGAGCTCAGCGTAATTATTTTAGACAATGCACCTTGCCATTCTAAAGTATTAAACAAAAGTCCAACGAATTCTTGGACTGTTGATAAAATTAAAGAATGGTTGACAAAGGAACATATACCATTTCCTCAATATATTAAAATCAGAATTATGACGCTTGGCAAATATACACGCAAAACCAAAAACCTTTGTTGTGGATCAGATTATTAAAAGTTACGGTCATCAAGTTTTACGTCTGCCACCGTATCATTGCCAGTTTAATCCCATCGAATATATATGGGGAATAGCAAAACAATATTATGACAACCATATTGGGCCTAATAATTATAGTGACGACGCAGTTTGGGAAACTTGGCGAAAAGCAACTCCAGAAATGTGGCGGAACTGAATATCCAAGTGCGAGAAACTAATAGAAGATTGGTGGACTCGTGAAAATAAAATAAACGAAATAAGTCCAATCATAATAACAATTAATGGTGATGACAGTGATGATGATGACGATTATGATATTTTGGATGATAATGACTGATTTTCATTTTTGTTGGTAAGTTCAATTTTTTTTATTTTTTATTTGAAATTCTCTACATGGAACAAATTTTTATGTTAGAAAATATTTTATTTGAGCTAAATAACCCTCTTATTATACATAGACCATATTTTCTGTGTGAAGTGTAATATAAAATTATTATTAGGTTTATAATAGCCACATTAGACTCCATTAATGAAGAAGTTTAATTCTGCTCTCAATTATACAAAAGATTCTTTTAAAAAGTTGTACATTATTTTTCATTTCATTTAGCCAGTTGATATTTCCCCAAAGAACAGGTCAAACTTTCGGGTACTTGCCTGGAAATACTCATTAAAATTTTAATCCGAAACCCGCGTAAATATAGCGAACAGACTGTACCCAAGTTCATGCCTAATATTTACAAAATAATTTAATTCTTATCTCAATCCGTTATAAATTGCTTGGTACCTGAAAGTAGAAATTAGTAAATTTCAAGACCTATTAAATTACCTATTAAATTGTTTTGGAATAAATGACTTATTTTACTGGTTGCATGTACTTAAATATTGTAAATTTTAATGTTAGTAGTTAAGTTTATATTTTGAACCTGAATGTCGAAAGAAGCAAATGTGTTTGCGTGGATCAAGCCATATCCAGAATTGTACATAGATTTGGGAAAAATATTTTGCTCAGCAAAATTGGAAGTATAAATATTTTAATTACATAAAAATAATCAAAAAGCTTAAAAATATACCATTAACTAATGGAAATTCATTTAAACAAATAAAACACTTAAATATTTGAAAAATGGCTAAGTTTGACACATTTGTTTTTGTTGTATTGAAATAAAAATATAGTAGAGATATTAGGTATTTTGAAAACAATTTTAATTTGTATCTTAAATAATATGAATTTTGTGCTAAGTTTTATATTTCAGCTACAGGATACAAATGTATCTTTAATTAAATCGATTAAATTAATAAAAAAATTTGACGTATCTTGCAAAAATTTTGAGTGTCAAATAGACAAAGACATTGATAAAAATATTGGTTTTGTGTTTCTGAGGTTGCAAATGTTTTAACTCAAGTGTTTGATGAAACAATAAATATAGAGGCAGAAGTTCTAACTCATTTTAAATATGCTCCAATAACTTCGGTGGATGTAGAACGGAGATTTTCTATTTACATATGTATTTAGAGAAGAGACGTAATTTTTGTTAGAAAATTTTGAAAAACACATTATCGCATATTGTTTTTATAAATAAATAAGATATAGATAATTTAATAAAGTAATTGTTTAAATGTTTTATTTTATTTCGTTTAATATTTTATCAGATTAAACTATTTGAACGGTTATTGCATATCTTATTTCAATAAATGCATATTTGACACAAATAATATGCATATATATGCGTGTATATCTTACTTTTTGGTCTGCATATTTGCATGACTCTGCTAATAACAAAAGGTTTATAACATTTCGTATCCCACACAATGTTTAGTGTGGAACAACTATAGTTAATACTATACGATATAGAAAGTACAACCACGATAACCTATAACGGTGATGTTAAAGAATGTAATGTCCTAAGTTTAAACTTTAAAATGGATAAGCGTCAATTAAACGTTGTCATTTATCTAAATTTTGTCAATGTATTGTAGACGTCGTCGGTCATCACAACAAACATACTTAAACACTTAAAGTAATTTTTAAAAATCAACTTTAAAATTTGCTGATTTTCTGATTTTATCATAGATCCCATTATCAGATCTTGACTAAATGTATATCAGTCCACCCCTGAGGTATCCCCTTTCTAACAAAAAAAGCAGTAGGCGTAATTTGGGTACCAGTTTTGGAAGCTTACTGGCTTTGGAAAAGGGGTTGTTAAATCCGACACGTAATTTGGGTACTATGTACCCTTTAGGTCAGGTCTGCACAACAGAGGCCTGCAAAACATACGGCCCGCCATTGTCCTTTTCATGGCCCTTTGTCCCTTTACCAATTTGGCCTACGTAAAAACTATACATTTTTCAGTAACAAAATTGCAATTAGGTATTCATTGCCTTTTTTAGGAATTCATTATAAGCTGACGACCTTGTTTTTTTTTAGAAGCTCAATAGAAGACCTCGACCTGCTTTATAAATTGATCGCCAAGCCAAAAAAATGTACATCCGTTCTTGGCCCTCGTACACATACTGTTTTTTGAAAATCTCAGTTGTGCAGGACTATTTTAGGTCCTAAATTAAAAAAAAAAACCTAAACATTAGAAATATCGATAATATATTTTAATATTATGTACATCTTTAAAATTAACTGAAGAATTTACTATATGTTCGGGATTTTTGTCGTAAAATTCTCAACTCATAAAACAATAGTTATATGGGCATCTCTTTCGTGGACAGTGACAACGAAAAATATTTTTTAGTTATTACCATAAACACCTCAAAATAAAAAGTGTTAAAGAGTGGTGTTTTGACGTGGTATATATATTTTTTTTAATTTTGCTGCAAAAGTGATTACGCTTGGTCCTGAAAATTTAGTGAGCAGAAGTCAGCTAGATCATAATCGTATATATAATGTCAATACGCTAAGCCGAAAAGTGATATCTAGTGCATGCGTAAGCATCCGAAAAACCAGCCAAAATTATACGGCGTGAGTTGGCTAAGGAATTGCCAGAAACGATTACAACAGATTTGACTTATATCCGAAGAAATTCATATAACGCAAAGAGAAAATTTTTTACAGGACCGCTATCCAAAAGTAAGGCAGACGTTCATAATATAGTAATAGATTCTAATATGAAAACAAGCAAAGATAAAAGGGTTCAAACAGTAATATTATAGTGTTTTCTTGCAAAACTAATATTATATGTTATTATAACGACGCTACATTTTTATATTGTACAAAATATTTTTTACAATTATTTACAAACGGTGGACTGCATAATGACCCTTATATTCTTTTGGTGTTCTGTTTTTTGCCTGATAAATATTTTTCACAATTTATAACATTTCTAACTTATTTGTTACGTGCATATATCAAATTTTATTAATATTGTCTTTTTCGTCCTATTTTTCACATTTTCTTTAAAAATTCCTCTTGCCACTTCATACATTATTATCATTATATCTGATTATTTATTATACCGCATTTTCCTTATTTATTATTTCGTTAATTTTTTTTCGTCCTAACTATTCTTCACATTTCCTATAAAAATTTCTCTTGTTATTTTATATATTTTTTAACTTTATTTTCTCATTATTTGAGGGGCCTAGTATCAAAACCGGCAATCTCCAAATTTCAGTAAAATGTGTCGCATATAGCAGTTTTTTCGTCTCATTGTGCACTATTGGAATATGTTTCTAGTTGGTAACAAAAACGGTTTTATCCCATATAAATTTAGTTTGGCAACTACTCATCAGAATCAAAACCGGCAATCTCCATATGACTTTCAGAATCAAAATCCGTAAACTTCATGCCACCCAATCAGAATCGCGACATGTGATCAGCTGATCACATGAAATAGCATTTAAATAGCAAATACCTATTATGTTTGTTGCTTTCGTTTAGTCCATTGTGGTTGTTCATCCTGTTAAATCTTGTGTTGATTGTTGAGTTTTGCCTGAGAACCTAATGGAAGTGAATGCATCTCCTGCTGAGCCGGGTAAGGCCCGTAAAAGAAAACGTGATCCAGTCACATGGAAATGTAATGTTCGCAAAAAGCTCAGGTATTTTCTTTCTTTTCATACTGATAATAGAGTTGTATTGTCTAGTCTTCTTTGCAGATATTCTGCAAAACAGTGCCACAATATCCAACATGTGGTCACAAAACGAAGGCTTTTCAGTGTTCTTCGTTAACCATGAAGGAAGTTAAAGACTTTCATGAAGCATTTTATGCGACAAAAAACAAGCTATTGCAAGACTCGTTCATTCTAAAGCATTGCTCTGTTGATGTGTGCAAACGTCGCCGTCCGAAAAATGCAACACGAGAAGCCAAAGTTACCCATGTAAAATGTTTTGTGAGAAATTATTCCTCAAAAGCGAACGTTCCCGTATGCCAGTCGGCTATTTTAAACATACTTGATATTACAAAACATCGTGTGAGCCACGTCATGAAGAGTTTTACTTCCAGTGGTCAAGCACCAATAGAAAAAAGAGGTGGAGATCGAAAAACTCCTAAATACGAAGACAAACAAGCGGCGGTTCAACAGTTCATCAATAGTTTCAAGTGCATTGAATCACACTATTGCCGCTCCAGTACAAAAAGACTATACCTTCCTTCAGATTTATTGATACAAAAAATGCACACCATGTATGATCAGCAGTGCAGTCCAGAAGAAAAAGTAAAATTGTCGCATTTTCGAACAATTTTCAACCCAAAGTATAATTTGAGTTTCACAACACCGCGAACTGACGTGTGTTCCACGTGCCTTGAATTGGCTGAAAGAATCAAACGTTGCGAAGATGAAGAAGAAAAGAAAAAGCTTTCAACAGACAAAAAAAATTCACAAACTGAGAGCAGATGCTTTTTTCAATCTACTTAAAGAAGCGAGAGATGATATGGTAACCATATCTTTCGATTGCGAGAAGAACTTAGTTCTACCAAAGGTGCCAGACCAAACAGCCTATTATTCAAGGCAGTTGTACCTCTACAACTTTACGATTGTAGAAGGTACATCAAAATCCAAGCTTAATCCAGAAAATGTTTTTTCGTACTACTGGACCGAAAATGAGTTCGCAAAAAATTCCAATGTGGTTTCATCAGCTGTATATGATAGACTGAAAAAAATTGAGTTTGGCCCTCACCATACCACGGTTAGGCTTATGGCAGATGGATGTAGCGGCCAAAACAAGAATAGCACTCTTATAGGGATGTGCTCCAAATGGCTAGCAAATAATGCCCCGTTAAATATTAAGAATTTGGAAGTCATCTTTCCCGTAGTGGGGCATTCCTTTCTTCCAGCAGACAGGGTGTTTGGTCACATCGAAAAGAACATTAAAAAACTGGAAGTAATAACCAAACCTAACACCTACATTGAAATCTTTTCAAAAATTGCGACTCCCATTCGTTTAGGTACAGACTGTACTGTTTACGACTGGAAAAAAAGCGTTAAAGAGGTACTGAAACCCCCAGGATCATGGCACTTCCAATTTAAAAATACGGAACGATTTTATCTGAAGAGATGCCAGTCTGGAAATATTTTAATAAGAGGTGAAGTCCATTATAGGAGCGACTTGCAAACCTTTAAGGGATTCACAAAAAAAGAAAAACCAATTGGCATGATTAAACCAGATCTAATCAACGCTCGCCTGCCTCAGGTCAACAGTCTGAAGTTAAATGACGTGAACAAATTGCTGACCAAACACTTTGGCAAAAAGTGGAGAGATCTAGATGAACTGATGTTTTATAATGATATCGTTCCCAGCGAGGAAATGTTGGAGAGCCACACAGAAAATCCTGAAGAGTCGGAGGAAACCCAAGACAGAGAAGCTAATCAACTTGTTGATGATGAACCCTCTTGCGAATTCATTGCAGAGATTCCATCTGTATTGGTTTAATTTTTGATATTATTTTCTACTATGTTGTTACCTAAAGAAAAATACAGTTTTAGTTTAGCACTCACTTCGTCTTTCATTGCCTTTTTTCTCGGGTCTATTTATACATTTCGGTATCAAAACCGGCAATGTCCTACCTCTAGGAACAAAACCGGCAATATCCATATTTTTGTATTATATTTTGGAAAAACCTTGTCAGTTCTAAGTAACAGAACTATTAGTTATTGTTCAGAATCGAGTAAACTACCGTTTTCAATAATCTCCAACTATCTAGCATAAATAATAAGGCAGCAGTAGTTATTCGTAAATATCTCTAAAAGTGGGATATTGCCGGTTTTGATACTAGGCCCCTCATTTATCATATATTTTACATTTTAAATATCTATTATTTATTATTCATTTTATTTACGGCATTTATTTCACTATCTTCCTACATTATTATTATCATTCATCGGTCTAAAGCACACTTATTGTATATCCAAAAACGCATTTTTGGACAATCGCAAATTTAAACTCTAGAAAGTTTAATTAAATGCCTTAATTCTTAATTTTAAATTTGAATTTATTGTAGTTTGTAGGGTGTTGGAGCTACAATGTTTGTGCCCAATAAAGAAGACTAAAGTGCTATTTAATTGGTACCAAGATTGTTATAACAATAAATTTGGAGTTACAATAGCTTCGTTCGCGGTAACAATCCTGAACTGATTCAGAATTACTAATTCATACTTTGAGCGCATGCCCTAATCATTATCAATTCTGAATTTTTAACGCGCGCGCAATCCCTATTATATCTCGGTGTTTCAGGTATAGACAAGCGTTTCAAAACCAATAATTATTTTACTGCGAACGCAGGATAGAACCAATAGTTCAGTTCTTTTTGTTCCGCGAACGCATTTTAACTACTGCGCCTGCGAAATCGTTACTGGTAGTAATAATTCGGTTCAGGATTCTTACCGCGAACAAAGCTAATATGTGTGCTTTAGATCGACGATATCTGATTATTTATTATATCGCATTTTCCTTATTTATTATTTCATATACCGCATTTTTAAATTGTTATTTATTTACAATATCACATATCCGCCTTAATCTTAAACTATTAACTATTCATAAACTTTACTTTTTTATCTTTATACCAACATTTCTTTTTATATTTCTCTTTTCATATGCACAAAGTTATTAGTTTCTAGCTTATTTAACACATATTGCTATTTTCTGCTCTATTGTCTGTACGGTACCAGGTATCTATTTTAAATTTCCCTTATATTTACTCTATCTTACTATTTTATCTATATTTAACTCAATTCTACTATCTACTAGATGCATCTATTCGACTTCCACGTTCTAAAGCTTATTTCAAATCCAAATTTCCGTCCTCCATCTAAATTTTATTACTTTTCTTTCACCTTTGACCTCATTCTCTCCTTCTCTCTCATCCCCCGATTCTTAATTATTTTCAAATATTCATCTTTGCATATCCTATTTTTCCTTTAACTTCCGCTTCGCATCTGTTTCAACTGATTTCTCATTTTATAGCCATACCATCTTCCTCATTATCTTTAATAATTTTAATCTTTTTAATTTTGTTAATCTTTTAAATCTTTTTAATCTTTTAATTATTTTTAATCTTTTTAATCTTCTTATTTTTGTGGTAGGTATATTTCATTAAAAATTGTAATACTGTTATATCACAAATGGATCCATACATTAGAGATATAATTCACGAACCGTGCAATACTATAGAATTTATGAATCTCCAAGAAATTAATGAATACCACAAAACAATTACAACCAATACATTCAAAATATTCCATCAGAATATTTGTAGTTTAAATAAAAATTTCGATGAATTGAACATTTTTTATCACAATTAAATCATTCTTTTGACGTTATAGTACTTACAGAAACACTTAATATTCCAGATATGAGTTTATTTCAATTACCTGGTTACAATTCAATTTACAATAAGGGAGATATTAACCGCAATGATGGAGTAGTAATTTTTATTAAAATACATTTAAAATGTAACCATAAAATAGTACAAATCGGACAGTGTAAGACAATTCAAACAATAATTAAATTAACTAATAAAAACGAAATTCTAATCACATCTTTATACAAACCACCTCCAGTTAAGGAAGAAGAATTTGTTGATAATCTTCTGACATACCTGGAAGAATCAAAAATTAATTTAAAAATTAGTAGACATGTTTTTATAGGAGACATTAATATAAACATTAAACAACAGACAGATTTAGTATCTACATATCTAAATATTTTAGGTGAATATAAATTTGAATCTTTAATAAATAAATACACAAGAGTACAAGGGAAATCCAAAAGTTGTATAGACCACATTTTTTATAGTTCCGATAAATCGGATAATCACATAGCCGCAATTTATGATACTCAAATTACTGACCATAAAGCTACAATTGCATATCTCTCTTTAATAGCCGAAACGGCACAAAAAAAATCTTACATTAAGAAAATAAATCACATAAACCTAAAAGAAAATATAGAAAGCCATAACTGGGAAACATTCTATGACAAATAATTCAAATCAAAAAATTAATTATCTAGTAGATACAATAAATACATACATGGATCAAAATACAAAACTCATTCATGAAAAAAAAACAAACTAAGAAAAGAAAACAGTGGATAACTAAGGGTATTATTAATTCAATTAAAGAACGAAATCGATTACATAATATTTATAAAAAAGACATAGAAAATATTGAAAAAAAAGAAATCTTTTTAAATTATAGGCTAGTAACAGATAGGCTTATTAAAAAATCAAAAAGAGAATATTATACAAAACAAATAACACAAAATAAAGAAAACGCTAAAGGATTGTGGAAAGTTATTAAAGAACTGCAAGGTAATAATATAAAAAGTAACAATAATGAAATACAAGAAATACTCACAGAAAATGGCCATGCAGTAACAGAGCCAAAATTACTGGCAGAGGAATTCAATAATTTTTTTGCCGAAGTAGGTATAACACTTGCTGATAAAGTGGGAATTCCATATACACATTCCCCTGTCAGAAATGTACAAAAAAATTCTATGGTCCTGTTACCAATGAGTCAATTAGAAATAAAAAATATTATTAGATCACTTTCAAATAAAAAATCACCAGGAATAGACAACATTACCACTGAAATTATTAAAGAAAACACCGAAATATTTACACCACTGTTAACACATTTAACTAATCAAATAATTACAAAAGGGGAATTTCCTAGTGAACTTAAAAAATCATTGGTAATACCAATATTTAAAAAAGGCAACAAGAAAATGTTAACAAATTACAGACCGATAACATTAATCACAACGTTTACAAAAATTATAGAAAAAGCATTAAACACTAGATTAAAGGATTATTTAAACAAATACGAAATCATATCTAATAAACAATTCGGGTTTCGAGAAGGGCTCTCTACAACTGATGCAATTCTGGAACTGTTGACAAAGATTTATCAATCGGTAGATGCAAATAGGCCATCCCTAACTGTATTTCTGGATTTTGCAAAGGCCTTTGATACCGTAGATCACGGACTATTATTAGAGGCCTTGGAGGATACGGGAATACGAGGACCGACTTTAAATCTCTTCAAAAGTTATCTTGAGAACAGATATCAGAAAGTAAAAGTTAACAGCGAATTTAGCGGAGAGAGAATGATAAAAACTGGTGTTCCCCAAGGTACCGTCTTAGGACCCACATTATTTTCAATATATGTAAACAACTTATACATACAAAAGACTGCAGGACAAATAGTGAGTTTTGCCGACGACACAGCCATTTATTATGAAGCCGACTCATGGGAGGAATTAAAAAAAATATGCGAAAATGATATAAAAGGAATAGTGGATTGGTGTACGCATAAGAAACTAACAATAAATTATACAAAATCATTTTTTTTGCCTTTTGCTAGCTATATTAATCATTTACCATCTTTTAATGACCTCAGTTTTACATATAACAACGAAACACTCACACTACAAAAAAAAATGAAATAAAATATTTAGGCGTTACCTTGGATTGTCACTTACGATGGGATAAACACATAAATAGCTTAACTAACACCTTAAGAATGTTATTATTTAAATTTAAATATCTTAAAACTATAATCAGTACTACATACCTAAGAATTATTTATTACTCGTTGTTTCAAAGTAGACTTCAGTATGCTATCATCTGTTGGGGTGGCGCAACAAAAAATCATATTAACAAATTGGAAATATTACAAAAAAGAATACTAAAAATAATACATAATAAAAAGGTTAGATACCCCACAGATCATTTGTTTGATGAAGTCAAAATTATGGATGTTAGACAGCTGTATGTATATGCAGTCACTTTATATACATACAAAAATAAACACAATTTACAGAAAAGAACATATTCTTACAACACCAGAAATAAATATTTAGTATATACTCACCTTGTCAATAAATCAATTTCCCAAAGATTTTACCTATATTTAAATGGAAAAATCTTTAATTTTCTTCCAGATATATATAAGACATATTTATATACAATAAATTCCTCTAAGCTATTTAAACAAATATTGAAAAAATTCATAATAAATAGTGACAGAAAAGCTATGAGAGCGCTGATCGATTAGCAAAAAAAAAAGAAAAATTTAACTGTGATAAAATGTGTTATTAGATCTTGGTGTTTGTACTGTAAAATATACTTCCTTTTAATCCACTATAGTTTATAAATTACTTTTATTGGTTTTTTTTTGTTCACTTATTCTTATTATTAAAATATATTCAATTTATTGTTTTTATTATTATTATTAATATTATTAAAATTATTTTTATTATCATTATTATAATTATTATTATGATTATTATTATTATTATATAAGTCTATAACTGAGTTATTATATTGTATGTTTCTAGTTATTTTAATATCCGTTTTATATTTTTTATTTAAATGTATTTTAGAATCAAAAAAGCACACAATATTAAGTTAACATTAGGTAATGATTTGGCAGCCCATGCGCAACCAATTGGTCATAAATGGGCGACCAGTTTACATATTATTTGAACTTTTTAATGTATTTTATTATTGTATATGGATACTGAATGCTAAATAAATTTATTATTATTTATTATTATTATATATCTGTAGTGTTTTATTTTTCCATTCATACTCCTTATGTCTTAGTTTTAATTTTATTTTGCTATAACTTTTATATTTACTTATTATTCTAATGTCTTTTAGCCCCCTGTATCTATTTTAATATTTTTTACTGTTATTTTTACTTGTTATACCTTTATGTTTCTATTTTCTGAACCCCTGTTTTGTTTTTATTTTATCTTGTGTTTTAATTTTTTTTTTAATTTGTTTTCTATTATCCTTTATTTTCTTTTTCCCTTTCTTCTTTATTTCTTCAATTTTTATTTTTCTCTTATTTTCTTAATTCTTATTTCCATTTTTTCTATATTTGGACTCACTCTTTCTTCATTTAATTTTTTTTATTCAATTTCTATTTCCTCCATTTGTTTTTTATTTATTTGTATTCTTTCTTCCAACTTTTACTTCCAACTTTTTCAATGTTTTGTTACCCTATCTAACTTTTTGAATTTTTTGTTTTAGCTTGTCCATCTTATTACCCTTCATTCTGTTTAATCTGTTCCCCTATTTTTTATTTGTTTGATATTATCATTCATTTCCTTTCTTATTTGTCTCATATTTTTATTCATTTCCCTTTTCATTTGTCTCATGTTATCATTCATTTCTCCTTTCATTTGTCGCATGTTATCATTCAGTTGACTCATATTCTCATTAATTTCCTTTCTCATTTGTCTTATATTCTCATTCATTCCAATGATTACTTGCACTAGATCTTCCACGGTTATTTCTTCTTCTTATTGATTTTCTTTTATAACTGTGTTTTCTAAAATGCTGTTATTATTCTAATTTATATACCCTTTTAGCAGTCTCATTTTCTCATTCTTTTCCCCTTTCATTCCAATAATCACTTGCATTAGAAGTTTCATTATTATTTCTTATTCTTGTTGATTTTCTTCTATGATCAATAATTAATAATCAAAAATCTTTTCAAAAAACAAAAACATCCCTCCCAACTACTTATACATTTAAAAATTTACTGTACCCCATCCCGATATTGCTATTTCCAAATTGTGTGACGTCATCCAGAAATTTCCACATCAATATATACTAAGGTATTTAATATGTTCTATTGATCTAATAGATATTTTTTGTTGTTAGTTGGAATTTATAATTAATTTATTGTATTCTGGTAATTTATTAGTAGGTATATGAAGTAAACGGGATGTAAAATGTCTTTTCAAAATTGATTGTTAGTGATTTATAGTTGAAAAAACTTTTGATCCTTTGATGGTTTCTTTTATCAATAGTCTTTAGTAATTCCCAAATTTTGTCTTGATAAAATATCGCAGTATCATCTGAAAAGCTAATGATTTCATCATTTATTTCTTGTTCGATGAGATCATTTAAATACGAGGACAAATTAAGTAATAAGGGCCCACGAACTGTTTCTTGTGGAACACCACAACTTATGACTTGATAATAACCAAAAGAACAATTAATATTAACTGTTTGTTTTCTAGTTTTTAGGTAATTAAAATTTAGTTTGGTGGTCCTGTTTCGCTAGATTCTATTTTTTTCCTTTATTTTCTTTAAAATTTGACATCTTATTTTTATGTACAAGGTCTTATTAAACATTTTTAATAAAAACCGTTTTTTTTATTGTTTTTAAGTCTTCTAAATAGATTTTTATATTATCTTGAAAAATTTTGAAAGATAAAATTTTTATTGATCCAAAATGTTTGATATAATTGTCATCAATTACTGTAATTTTGAATACCTATTAAGATAAAACTGGAATTCTATGATATATAAAATATATTTTTTAAAACGTTTGATGCCTTTATTCCATTCATTTTCCATTAATAAAGATATAGTGTAGAATTTGTAGATTTCTGTTGCGAAGAGAGTTTGTAGATACCCTGAATAACAGATGGGGCCTTCTTATACATTAGATATACTATAATATATTTCTCTTCCAATTTTGGAATCTCTCAGTGTATCTCTAATATATTATTAAAACTTTTAAATACTGTATTAAGTTTTTGAATTTCCCATTAAGAAATTACATAAATAAATAGGAATACACTCAAGAGCTGCATAAATGAATTATGGTTTAAATCTTGTTAACTCAATTTGTAATAAGTCTTATTAGCAGACGACACGACGTAAAACATAAGGTAATTATCAAGGATCGTCTGATTTCGTCCATTAATCTTTAGAACAGCTGTCCGTTTAACTTTTAACACTTATTTTTCTGGCAACGTCGACCCTCAACTTGCGCTTTTGATCAGATAACGTCTAGTTAAATTACATCCTCCTTTCAAAAGAGAGGAAAAATCCGGAATTGTTCTCAGAAATCTGATACTCGGATGAAAATGGCCTCTCCGAATTAATTTATAGGGCTTTATCCTAAAAAGTTATTATTGCAAAAAACACTTTAAGAAATTGGTGAAATCATTTTTGAATTTCTATAGAGGTAAATTATTATGAATGTTGAAAGATTATCCATTATCTTAAAAAATGTGGTAAGTAGTGAAATTGAAATAAAGCATAAAATTAATACCATAGCATAAAATTCATTTTTAAGTGTGGCGACTAGTTTAGACCTACATTGTCATTTTCAGGCCTACAATACAAATACAGAAATGATAGTAAAATAGTGAAAGTAGAAATACAAAAAGTTACTTATACAGGGTGTCTGTAAAAGGTCTTTACAAAAACATACCACATATTTCTTAGATCAAAATAAGTCGATCTAAATAAAATTACCTTTGTACAAAGTTGCTTCGTTTGGGCTATAGAGGGCCTTGAAGTTACAATTTTTAAATCGTTTTTCCCACATAAATTTAAAATGGCATATGCGATTTTGCTGAAATAAATTTGGTACATTGGTAGAGTTTTATGTGGCAAAAAAAATGGTATTAAAATTTTGTCCGATAATAATACATAGGCGTAGAACTTGATTTTTTAAATAATTGCACCTTTAAAAATTCTACGCTAATGGAAGAAAAGAAGTTTGAGTATGAAATTTAGATTGCGCAACTCATTTACTTTAAAAAAAAAAAACTCTTGATAAGAGTCGATTACTCTCATGGTTTTGACGAAATTTGCATTTTAGTAATTTTAAAACATAAACAATAATTATTAAAATACAAAATCGAAAGAGATCCAAACTTTGTCAAGAAGGTTCTCTTTACCGATGGAGCGGGTTTTACAAGAAGAGGTATAACTAATACCCATAATGAACATGTTTATGCCGTTGAAAATCCGCATGCAATAAAGGTAAACCATTTTCAGCACGAATTCAAAATTAATGTGTGGGCTGGAATAATTGGTAATTTCATTGTTGGTCCTGTCATACTTCCACGAAGATTAACTGGAGAAAATTATTTGGATTTTCTACAAAATACGTTGCCAGAATTGTTAGAAGATTTACCTCTCCAACTTTGGAGAGATATGTGGTTTATGCAAGATGGAGCTCCACCACATTTTTCTTTAAACGTTAGAAACTACTTGAATGAACAATATCCACACAAATGGATAGGCAGAGGGAATGACGCACCTGTAAACTGGCCACCACGTTCCCCAGACCTAACACCGATGGATTACTTTTTATGGGGACATCTGAAATCCACAGTTTACAGGGAAACTGTAGAAAATGAGAAACAACTCTGGCAACGTATTCAAGATGCAATAAACAATCTTAGAGGCGATGAAGAAGTTATGGAAAGGATACATTTTAATTTTCTTTGACGTATAAATCTTTGTATGCGTGAAAATGGTGAACATTTTGAACAATTTTTGTAAAATCTCTATTTTGATTATGTTGTAAATAAATATGTTTGTGAAACCTATACACTCTAAATTATTAAAACAGAAATTTAGCGAAAACCATGAGAGTAATCGAGTACCTTTTATAAAGTAAATGAGTTGCGCAATCTAAATTTCATACTTCTTTTTTTCCATTGGCGTAGAATTTTTAAACGTGCAATTATTTAAAAAATCAAGTTCTACGCCTATGTATTATTATCGGACAAAATTTTAATACCATTTTTTTTTTTTGTCACATAAAACTCTACCAGTATACCAAATTTCAGCAAAATCGCATATGCCGTTTTAAATTTATATGGGAAAAACGATTTAAAAATTGTAACTTCAAGGCCCTCTGGAGCCCAAACAAACCAACTTTGTACTAAGGTAATTATACTTATTTTGGTCTAAGGAATATGTGGTATGTTTTTGTAAAGACCTTTAAAAGTTAAATGTAGTAAATCTTAAAATACAAATACGTAAATATAAGTAATACAAATTATGGTGTGCAATTACCTTCCTATGGCTAATCTGCATACATTAGGTAATGGACGAGTTAACATTATTCAATACGCAGACGATTTATGTTTTTGTTTCACCCACAATTCATATGAATAAAGCGTTAATGATGATCTCATCACCTAATGTTGCAGTCCTAGCGGAAGCCCAAGAACCGTTATTTTTAAGAAGAAAATATTTAGCTGAAAAACAACTTATTAAGTATAGATCAATTTAACACGAATATGGTCACTAAAATTTCAAATATAAACACTAGTAATCTTAA
Source organism: Psylliodes chrysocephalus (assembly GCA_927349885.1). Lineage (NCBI taxonomy): Eukaryota > Metazoa > Arthropoda > Insecta > Coleoptera > Chrysomelidae > Psylliodes > Psylliodes chrysocephalus. The sequence continues at coordinate 54,663,307 of OV651822.1, read as the reverse complement.
CTTACCGTACTGGCGGATAAAAAAATTCCGCCTCCTTTAGCTGATGCCTTTACTGATACCAGCCTCTGCATAAAATACATTATTATTAGTAACCTCCTCCCTATACAGGGTGTTAAAAAAAGTGTCACAAAATAAAATGGTGAATAGTATGACCCATTTTGTGTTTATAACAATTTTTTATTATTATAAAAAAACAATGATATTTATAAACAATCAATAACAACATAGAGTTAAATGAGATGTTCAAAGTGCCCTCCCCCCTCCATTTCAATGCATTGCCATTTGCACGACCGTACATAAAATGCATGTCAGCTAATTCAATAGTGTAAACAGGCATAACGAAAATTTATAAAATTATTCACCCACAACAAAATAATAACTGCAAATAGTATCTATGAAAAAACATCGGTAGACTCCTATAAGAAAAGCAAGTTTTTGAGAATGAAAAAAGATAATCAAAAAATGATACAAAACACAAAACACTCCGTATCTCTGAAACCATTCATTTGCGGACATATGTTTATTAAGACTTTTCTGCATATTTTGGCCCATACTACCCCCCGTTTTATTTTGTGATACTTTTTTTTAACACCCTGTATATAAATATGAAAATAAAGTATTAATATTTAGGCCAATATTTATTTTTCCAACATATACTGAGATACCTAGCCTAAAAAAAATACTCTTAAAATCCGTACTGAGCAGGATGGGTACAAACTCCTTACACATTTTCATAGATAGGTCCAAGGATGACGGTGGGACAGGAGCAGCGTTTCTTGTTTCCAATATAAATTATATTAAAAAGTTCAGTATACCTCATATGTTTTTAATTTTTACAGCAGAAGCTGTAGCCATTAAAGAGGCATTAGAATGGTGCAAGTTAAATCCAATTCAATCAGCAGTTATTATGTCAGACTCTTAGTCTGTTCTACAGGCTATCCAAGGCTCTCCAGTTAAACATAGCAAACAAAAAATTATCTTTGAAATAAAAAACTTATTGAGTCTGTTATTAGACTCAAATAAGAATATCTATTTTGTTTGATTTAAAAGCCATTGCGGGATAAAAGGAAATGAAAAAGTATATCTGAAAGCGAAGGAGGCCTGCAGGACAGGTAGTGATGCCGCGAGACGAGCGATTCTCGGCTCTCGTCTCGTCTTGTCTCGTCTCATCTCGAACAAGACGAGAGAGAGAGATTTTCTCTCGAAAAAAGATTCAAGATGAGAGAGTGTCATCTGTCGACGAAAATTTCTCGTTTCTCTCGAGCTCTCTCGGGCTCTCTCGAACAATTTTCTCTTTGCTTATTTGAAATTTTCAATTGCTTATTATTACTTAAAATTTTAACATATTAGTTTTCGAAATTAACTATAAAACACCTATTCTATATATAATATATATTAAATGGTAACAAATGATACTTGTGTTATTAGGATTTTATAAATAGTGATTTATAAAAAAAAATATTTATTTCATTTATTTAAAATTTATATTTCTTATATTTAATCCATTCTGCTTTTCTAAGGTTACTTTTGAAGATAAGTGGAAAATTTTTAGGCATTTCTTCAAAAAAACTGTCAAAGAAAAGATAATACAAACGAATGTATTATATAGAGTGAAGACGAAAATTGTACCCTCCTCCATTTTAACTTCTAAATGAAAAAAGATAATGACAAAACAAAAACGAAGTAAAACTCAAGAGATATTATATTTTTGTTATAACGAAATGCACTTTACTTGAGACACGTAAGATAGAGGGAGATACTAGCTTTAAATTTTCTAATGTGATACCTCATTTGAAAGATATTTTCTATATTTTTACGTTCATGTAAACCATATTTAGGTTTTTATGTTTTTGCAGAAATTACATTAAATAAATTCATAAAATAGGTTAAATTCTTTTTTTTATTTACCGCTTCAACCTCAAAGGATCATTACCGGAGGTATAATACCTTATAAATGCTGTTTTTTTACAATAGTATACAATGGATAATTAAAATTTTGGCTAGTACAGAGTAAATGTCAGAATCTTTTATAAATTTAAGTAATTTTTTACTGTTAGAGGGATTTAACACTGCACAAATGGCATTTTTTTGTAGCTGGTACTTTATTCTTATACAGACATGTTCTGGGCCTTTACTAATAAGTTACATTCTCGATAACTCTCGTATTAACAATTATTGTTTATTACTAAGGAAACGCTTCTCGTATTTCCTAAAATAAATAAATTAAGAATATCAAAGGTGATTTAAAAACCACTTGACGTATTAAATTTTTCATAACTTCTTGGCAAAAAAAGCTTATTAAAAAATTATCTTCTAACATTATCTAACATTTCTAGGATTATTGCGGTACACGAGCATTATCAAGAATGTAATTTTTGTAAAAACAAAAAAAATATAACTGTGTGCTTGGACGTAACTGTAGATAGCAGGAAATCAGAATTTCAGTAAATAATTATAATTTTATTTTAAAATATAAAATACATTATATGAAAAATGTTGTGTCGAGATACGTCTTGTCTTGTCTTTTTCGAAATCAGTAATCAATCACGATACACAGATTAACGGTATGTTCCTGCGCATGCAGCTGACTGGCGGTGACGTCACGTGGGACATATAATTATAAGCATTAAATGGGAGAGTGTTTAAAATTCCATATTCTCCAATTTTAGATTTTATGCAGTTACTCAAGCTTTATTGGTTATTTTATAATAAATTCGTTTACAAATAATATATGAAGGTTTAAGGAAAATAATACTAATAAAAATATAAATTTTTCTCATAAATTATAGGTATTTTGTGACAAAATCCATAACCTTGCCATAAGATAAGTAAAAGATATAGACTAAATATACAAGTTTGACTCAAATTTGTACTTTCTGGGCGTAGTAGTTCTCTTGAAATCTCTTTTCATATTATGTGAAATAAAAATAAGTGTGCAGAAACAAATTATTTATTTACAAAAAGTAAGTACACAAAAACATTACTTTTTATTTGGTAAATTTAAACATTTTTTGTCATGTTTACTTTGAAAATACTCAAAATCAATTTCCCTGTTCATTTATCTTATTCTTATATATGTTCGTGTCCTCCTCATGCATGGCATTACTTCAAAAGGACTGTTGAATTTGAATAGAAAACTACTGTTTTATCTGCTAAAATTTTTAAATACCGATTTATTTTCTTTGCATAATAAGGCCCGTGCACCTGGTGGAATTCAGTTTGCTTTTCTTGCGTTTATGTTTAAGAGGAATCTCACAACTACTTTCTTCAAAATAAATAGGGCAATTTCAATTAAGTTTGTCCTTTCTTTGATAAGAATTTACCCATAGTTTGTGACATTCGGAAATATCTCCACTGCGCAGCCCGGCATTTTAAACATTAATTTAGTTTTTCCCTGTTATATATAGGAAAATACAGTCACTGCTAACACAAAAACATATAAATTATTAAATTATTTTACACTACTCAATCGAAAAGTGTCAAAATAACTTGAAAGTTCGTCCCGCATTACGTCATGCGCGGTTTGGACGAATTTTGAATCGAAAGTCAGCATACCTGTAGTATGTGTATCCTGGTAATCAATCAATTTTTTGTTTTCTTTTTCCATGGTTACCATCCATCGGATAAGTAGGGTGCTAGTGTACGCAGCTATCGACCAATATCATAATATATAAGTGATATTATAATGGTACCATCTGACATTGACACTTGACCAACCTCAAATAAAAACTGACTAAGAAACCTTAAAATAAATTGACGTAAAAGTCAAAACTAAAGGTAAGACTATGTGGTGCTATAATGTCGCCACAGTAACTATAATGAAAATATTTTTCATTACTTTCCATTAGAAAATTTAAAGACAGTAACGCCCTCTATTTTACGTCTTAAGTAAAGTGCATCTCATTATAACAAAAATATCATAATGTTTCTTTAATTTCACATCGTTTTTGTTTTATGTCTCTATCTTCTTGAATTTTGAAAACATACTGCAAAATGCTTTCATTAGACATCGCAGGATTGCATTAAAAAAATTCTAACTTCCAATTTAACCCCTTCCCCAACTGACTTACAACACAAAGTATTTTCGTTTTTAGTTAACGCCTAATCTGGGTCATTCATTACTTCAAATTTCAAATGTAAAACGACTGTGTCAGACAGAGAGACATAAGTGTTTCTTATTGCCAAATTTAGGTACTAATGCGCAAATTACTTGAAACATTTTTTGTTTTTGTCTTACAAACAATTTTCTCTCGCCAGACGAGACGAGACGAAAAAGGCCACTCTCGCGTCGTCTTGTCTCGCGGCATCACTAAAGACAGGTGCAAACGCAACATTGGTTGCATTTACTGATATTATAAATCATCAAAAAAAAAATATATTAGAACTAGATGGGAAAGTTATTATCGCGATTATGTAACCAACTCTAAAGGTCAATATTTTCAAATTCACCCCTCTTTACCAAACAAAATTCCGCATATAACCATTTTTGATTACAGAAAAAATTGCACGTGTCTAATATCTCGGCTTAAACTGAATCATGGTTGATTTCCTTTTCATTTGCACAAGATAAGTTTAAGAAGCACAAATGCTGCGAGTGCAATAGTAATGCAGTAGCAGATCTAAATGACCTGTTTCTCGAATGTCCACAGTTTTCTGCACAAATTTCAGAGCTTTATAATTCTTTATGTCTTCAAAACTTTCTATTACCTTTAAATGTGGTTACACTTCTGGAAAGCAACAAGAAATATGTTTTAGATATTTTAATTAAGTTTATTCTAGACAGCAAAATAGAGATATAGTTATCTAGTTTCCTCGTTTACACATTTTATTGACTTAATCATTCTGTGACTAATGGACAATGTCCGAGGCTTTTTTTTCACACACACTACCTCCCTATGATTATAGTTTATGAAAGAACATATAAAACATAATACCCACAAAATTGTTTTACATAACAAAGTAGTGCGTCTTATAACGCAATAAAGAAATCGTGGAAATCTTGATTATTGAAACTTAAAAAATTCATATTTTCTAAAATATGAACTCTATCAAAAAAAAATACGACCTGTTTTACTTGTATTAAATTAAATTAAATAAAAAAAATTATCAATTCAACATTTTTCAGGAAAAAGTTACCATTCTAATAAAATTTAAATAAACTATTTTGTACCATGGCTATAACAAATTCATTATGAACGTGTTTACTTTAAGAGTAATGTTATCCATTTTTCTTAAATATTTTTACTTTGTACTTTGGCATAAATAAACAGAAAATTAATTGTCTAAAAATTATATCATCTTACTTAATTATAAAAATTCGTTATTCTTCTCGTTTCTTATAAAAAAAATACTTTAACTACGATTTATTACTAGATATTAACTATCTATGAAATTTAAATTTAATAAAACGGCAAAGACTTATTTGTTAAATAGCAAAATTAATAAATTTGGTAGAAATCGAATATAAAATTGGGACAGAAAATGAATATAAGATTTTACCTCTTCAAAAAGAGAAGGAACCCATTAAAAAATGTACATATAAACTAGGTACGTAAGACGCTTTGAAATTGTTAAATACTCCTTAATCTTGTGTAATTTTTAACCATTTGGTAGGTAATATTTTTGTCTATTTTTGTCTACTAAGAAATATTTTTAAATAATATCTATATAAATAATCTTTTTTTCCTAAACAATTCAATACAATTTTATCTGTAATATCTCAGCGAAACACAAAAAAATTTTTTTCTACTACCGTGCGTAAAGTTGTACTTTTTTACTAGTGCGTAAAGTAAAACTCTTTACGCACTAGTGAAAAAAATGTAAAAGTTGACAAAAAATGTACATAGCAACAAAAGTACTTTACGCATTAGTAAAAAAAAGTAACTTTTACATTTCTAATATTAGTGGATAGTATGTACGATAGTAGAAAAAATATTGTATGAAACTCGTGTGTAAAGTTTCTAATTTTGATATATAAAGTGACATATTTTGTAATCGCTGCAACCAGTTTCATGAAGTAGAACATTATGCAAGTTGATTATGTTCAAAAAATCGAAAAAAGGCACTGAACAGTGACATTTACATTTGACAATACGTTTTACAAAAAAAAAAGAAACCAAAAAAATAAAAGATGTAAATTGCGTTTTATTTTTTCCATAACTGAACACCGTTTTTGAAAACTGCCCAGAAATGCTGACAGTAAAATTTTGACGTACTTCCTTAAGGATAACGGGTATATTTTTTTTAATTTATTGCGGATAACGTCAAAAATCAGATTGGCAACACTGCATATGTCCCTTATTTTTATTATTATTATTGAAACAAAAACGACGTAGAGCAATCAAATACAACTCTAAAATATTTTATTGAAAGTACCTAAAAAAGAATGATGGTGAATCATTTTATAACCAAACACAATTTTATAAATATTCAAGTCAAAAATTTAAAAAAATCTTGTGTGTAACACGTTACGAATTACCGTTTTGTGTAATTTGTTCATTTTACGGGACATCGCTTCGCTCGTCTCTCAAATATTTACTCGTTACACAAAATAAACTCAGCGGTTGAGTGCCAACTGAGCGCGTCTCCGGGTGGTGGATAGGAGCAGGGCCAGGTTTTCCTTGGTTAGTGGTAGACATAAGTAAAGTGAAAGAGCCTAAAAACCTTCAAAATGTTTGGCGAAGGCTACCGCCGCGAACCAACTCCCTAATCTAAGGTGTTAGGTAACGTGCCGACAGATTAATTGTCGTAGAGGCAGATGCGGTAGCAAACGCTCCCCTGAGGGAACCTGATGACACCCTCCTGTATCTAGCCATGCCGGCGCATGCGGTTCTCTGCGTCAGTGGACCTTCTCTTCCCTAGCTACCCGTGGGAACCATATGGAATCTTCAACACTAAAACCCAAGGAGGCTGGATGTCAACGCTCATCTCCAGCAAAGGAGACTAGACAACAAAGTCCAACTCCAGCGTATCTTCGTCTTCGGCAGCGGAGACAAAGACATGGGAACCCCAAAGGCCAAATAAATGAGGGTGAGCTATCCGTTCACCTCATTGACTATAAGACTAAAGGTCAAAAAAGAGGCTGAAACGTGGCCCACAAAGAATCTTTGTATTTAAAATTAAATCAACAGCGGATGTTGTCGAGCCAAAAAAAATGGTAATTGGTAACAGCCATTTACATTCCTAAGAAATACAAAGCCGATTCAATGACGTATTTGTCCACCTTTGACTTAACTGCGCTTAGAATGGACTTCGCCATCAAAAGGGAAAAGAAAACGTTGATCTGGCACCTGCATATCTTCCCTCCGACGCAACCACGCCACCACCCAGTAAATAGATGGAGGATCTGATTAAATACTGTCTAGACCAAAAGTTTGAGCTGGTAATAGGTTGTGACTTAAATGCTTATCACTTCAGTTGGAACAGTAAGAATACCAACGCTGGACGTAAGTCACTTTGTGATTATATAATTACCAAAAATCTTAATATAAAGGTAATACATCAACATCAACTGGTATCTATAAATCAATTCTAAACAGGCAAGTGTCTGATAACATTTCGATGTCAGACCACCGCTGGTAAACATTCAAAATAAGCTTGATATTGCTGACCTCCACACTATCTCGGAACCATAGAAAGACGGACAGAGCAACCTATGCCCACCTTCTCTAAGAAACTCAGAGAGAGGTGGAGGCCGAAACACCAAACAATAACAATGCTTTGGAAAAGTACTCAAACACTAACCAAAGCACAATAAAAAATGCCAATAAGAAATCTGTCCCCTAAGGCTAGTCCAACACGATCAGATGACTACCGCATGGTGGTGTCACGAGTTGGATCACCTCAGAAAGATGGCTAGGAAATCCTTTAATAAGGCAAGAATCACCAAACTCAAAGAGGACCAAGATACTTACAAATATCACATTAGAGAATACAAAAAAATCGTTAGACAGAGACAAAGAGATGCATGGAGATCCTACTGCAAAGAAATCAAAGATTTCTTGCAGGCAGCGAGGCTCCAAAAAGCTCACTCAAAAGTGCCTAACTGCAGTATTGGTCCGTTAATCAAAAAGGATGGCATGAAAACTGCTAACCTCGAAAATAGCATCGAACTTCTGCTGTCAACACACTTCCCTGACTCGATCATCACAGACATGGCCAACTAGGCAGAGGAAGAATACAACATCCGTCTATGATTGGCAAACTGTCAAACACGTTGTAGACGATGACAGAATTTGATGGGAAATATTCAGATTAGCTCCAATTAAATCGCCAGGACCTTACGGTGTCTATCCAGCCCTATTTCAGTGGGGTCTGGAAGAACAAACACCGCACCTAGTAAGCATATTCAGATCATCGTTGGCTCTACTGTATATACCTAAAAAAATAGAGATATGTAAAAGTGGTATTCATACCCAAACCAGGAAGGATGGAATAAACTATCCCAAAAACATACCGCCCAATTAGTCTGACATCGTTTTCCATTAAGACATTGGAAATGCTTTACGAAAGATATATAAGGGATGCGGTAATTGAAACAACACCACTACACCAAAATCAACATGCATACACCCCAGGCAGATCTACTGATTCAGCCCTTAATCTAGTTGCTGGCCGAATAGAGAGATCCCTGGACAAAAAGGAGTCCACCTTGGGTGTTTTTATATACATAGAAGGTGCTTTTGATGAAACCACCTTTCTTAAGATAATCCACTCACTAAACAACAGGAATTTTCCACAGATGGTTAGTAGGTGGATACATAACATGCTCTCAAAGCGAGCTGTAAACATAAGTGTAGAAGATGTGAACATTAGAGGTCCACAGAGAGGAGTGTTATTAACTCTACTGTGGAACATGGTCCTCGAAACCCTCATCAGCTGCCTTAATAATGACAGTCACTACACAATAGCGTATGTAGATGACCTAATCATTCTGTAAACAGGGAATTTTGAGAACATACTCTGCGAAAGGATGCAAGTAGCTCTCAAAAGTATAGAACAGTGGTGCAGGGACCATTCACTGTCTATCAATCCCAAGAAGACAGATGATAATAAAACTAAAGCCTCCAAGGGGTGGGTGGCTCAGTGGTAGAGTCTCTTTTTGTGGATACAAGGGTCTTAGGTTCGAATCCCACCATTGGCCGGGATTTTTTTATTTAATTTAATTATTTAAAATTAATTCTGATGCTTTGGTAGGATTCCCCACTCAACCATTCACTGTTGGGTTCTAATTAACAGTGCTGTTCCTATAGTGGCGCTGGGAAACAGTAACAAAGCCTACAGTGAACACGAGGCTAATGACCTTAGTAGTCGATGCGATGACAACAAATTAAAAAAAAAAAAAAAAAAAAAAAAAAGCCTCCAGAAGTTCTAAACACAAAACTAAACTTTGCAACAGAGGTGAAGTACATTCTCATCTTTAATAGCAACTTAACATGAAACTCACACTTAGAAAACAGAGTCAAGAGAGCATACATCGCTTATGAACAATGCCGTCGAACCGTGGGGAGCACGTGTGGTTTCTCCCCCAGAGTCGTCGCATGGACTTACACGGCCATCATAAGACCTATTCTTACATAAAGTGTAGTTGCCTGGGTACCGAAAACCCAAAAATAGACAGCTATCCGCAAACTACATAGAAGAAATTCAAAGAACAACATGTCTTAGAATAACAGGAGCCATGAAAATCACACCGACCAGAGCCATGGAAGTCATTGTTAGTTTTACTTTCCTTAATATTTACATCAACGAGGTTGCTCCGATAACAATTACAAGCCTTCGCACGGTTGAAATAGAACCTGATGTAGGATCAGGTGAAGCCAGACGTCGCTTTTGGCAAAAGGCGCTTGATCTGCTTCCACTGCTTCAAACGAACATGGACTCCATCTCACCGAGATATATCTTCCATAAGCCATACGGCAAGTACGATTCATATCTACACCGACGGTTCTAAAACAAAACAAGACTCAGGCTGTGGAATATAAAATAAAACATTGAATGAGATGTGTGTCATAGTGCCTGTGTAGTTCAAACAGATATCACGGAGATTCTCATAGCAGCAAAAGAAATCATCAGAACCAATACCACTGGAAGGAACATGCTCATCTGTATAAATAGCAGACAAGCACTACTCACCCTGAGCAGACCACGAATTTACTTAGAGTTAGTACTAGAATGTCATGAAGCTTTGGCCGAAGTATCCGTCAACAATGTGGTCACTTTAAGATGGATTAAAGGTCTCGCCACATTGAAAGGAACCGTATTGCTGATTCACTGGCCAAGATAGCAATCAACCAAAAAATTTTTGGACCTAGTCTTCTATTGGCCTAATAAAATCGGTAGTGACAGATCTAATTGAAGAACATTCCCTTGTGAAAATCAAGGAAAAATGGGATGAACCAAGAAATTGCAGAGTTGCCAGGGAGCTTTTAAGTTATGCTGACAACACTGCAGCAAACAAACACTTGACTATGACTAGACAGAATCTGCGCTTGGTCAAGGGCACTTTGACTGGTCATTGCCAAGTATGGAAGCATCTCCATATCATGGGGTTGTCAGTATCTCTACACTTTGCAGGGGCTACGAACAAGAAGATGAGACCATCAAGCATATCCTCTACTATTGCTTGACGCTCTTATTTATTAGAAGATTTGTGATCGGCGAGTATCGGCTAACACCGGCCAATATAAGAGAAGCACCTCTTGTCGACGTTGTCAACTACATTAAATCTGTAGGCTGGCTCACGAGCTAGGAGGTGTCTATCATCTTATGAGGATTCACAATGGGGGGTAACCAACCCTCCACAGGTTACAGATACAGACACATACACAAAATAAGGCACTTCGTAACTGGTTACATAAATATCTAATAATTACCTAAATGTTTTTTAAAATCATTTTTCGCAATCAATTGATTGTTTAATATTCCTCAATTATTGTTAAGTATATTGTTGTTGCCATATTTATGAAAATGTATATAATGAATCCGGGAATAGAGATCAATCTGATAATCGACTATAAAGGAAAAAAAATTAAATAAGTTCATCTCGTAGAAAACTGGTGGTTTAGATAGGTTTAGAAATAACACAATTCGGATTTATGTATACTTATTACATCTGAATTTTGTAGAATATTGGGACAGTATAGGTAGTATATAAAATAATCCCTATTTTATTTTTACCCATATTATAACCAGTATTTCGTTCTATTTCATTTAAAATTTTATTAGTGCCTTGTTTCTATTTTTTTTACATCGACAATACGAAAGTTGTACAGCATTTTTTAATTTCTCTTTAATAAATTTATTACAGAGTAAAAACTTTTAGAAGAAAAGTGTATGCAGCTTCCTTATTTGACCAAATTTTTAATACCTAGTAACAGTCAAAAAGTGTTTTTGTTTTAACCATTATTATTTCTAAGTACTTTTTCACTCCCTCAGTGATTATAATTTAGCATTATTTATTTTAAACATATCGCCTTGTATATGCGGTGAAGCTTTTGAGTATTATTTTGCCATTTATAAAGATGACTACATTTGAGCAGTTGAATACCCTCTTTGATTTAAAAAAAAATATCCAATTGTAAAAATGTATCATTAATATTTATACATTTATCTAATCCATTCCCCAACCAGTTTTTTAAAGTCCACAAACAAAATAAAAAGCGCTCGGCAAATATTTATCACAGTAGCTTTTACCTCTTAGCTACTTTTTATTCCCGTTCTCAATATTGTTTTCATGTGTCATTTTTCGATTCTTTTGAATAGGTGGTCTGTCGTCGATGGCAATAATGCAAAATACATCTTCTCTCTCCTCAAAGCGAAAGCTCCCAGCGAAACCAGTTCTCGATAAAACAAAAGAAAAACAAAAGTTATAAGAGAGCACAATAGTTTTGTTTCGACAAAGGATTTAAAACATCGAAGCTTAACTTACAGTCACTAAACTTTACTGTGTGAATAAAATAAAATTTCCCCGTGTAAATCGACCTCCCTATACAGGGTTGGACCTAAAAATACATTATTTTTTTTTTAAACACTAATTACAAATAAAAAATTGACGTATATAGATCCAAATTTTAACAGCTTTGGAATCATTACACAAAAAAGAATTGTTTCAAGGTGAGAAAAAAGAACTCTTGAGGTAAAAGTTCCAAGGTTTTGCAGTTTAAGCCTTGTTTGTTAACATTCCTGAGAAAACTATACTATAAATTAAATTACTCGTTCTTTAAATAACAAATGTCACTGGGGACAGTTACACATACTACACATGATACGAGGTTGTTAAACGAAGTAGTTGACGCCGATAATAATGTTGTACAAACAAACCTAAATTTCACATTACTATAATTTTAATAACCACTTAAATGCTCTGAATGTCAATAGATAGTCGGGTTGATCCAGGGACCCTATTCTCGAATATCTATTTCTAAAAGTCACACGCGACATTGATGACATGTCGAACAAGAACGCAAAAACGTATTCTCAAAAGGCGAATTCGACCTATGCTGTTAGACATAAAGTCGAGTGGTATTCAACCAGCCGACAGTTTAATGTCGCATATATTTTTAAAGATAATGTTACAATTTGAATGTTATGACAGTGATAATTTATGTTTATTTTTGAGAGAAATGAATATAAGTCTTGCATAAATTGTTTTCTAAAAAATTTGATTTGATTAATAACAATTTCACCCAATTTATCATTTATTAGTCCTGTCAGAAATTTATATAGCTCTATTTTTTCAAATTGAAGCGAATAAGATTATATCACAATCCTTTTATGTCATTGAGATAGAATAAAGAGGAGATGCTAAATTGGCCACATATTTGAATTACATTTTTACGTCAATGTCAAACTCTAGATAGTGTAGCTAGTCAGTTTTGGTGATAATAAATGCCATTTTTGTTTAAATGGCTTCATATAAATAATATAAAATTATTTTCATTCCGTCAGTCTTTAAATATAAAATTATTGACTTCAAATAAATCAAAGTACGACTCAAGTCGCCATTTTCCTTATACTTTTCCGTCACTTGAAGTGAGTTCATTTGTTATATCTCAAAATAGTGTGTACGTCGGCTCTACTTTATTCTATCTCAATATTTTATATAGTGTTTAGATTATATTTATGAAGACTAGTCTTCATAATTATATTATAATAATATATTTCTTCTTACCAAATTGCACTTCCAATTTTCTATTTAATCCTTCATGAAATTTCAGTTAAAAAATTTTTCTCTACTTTCTAATTAGTATTTATCAAAAAGATATATATTCAGGATATATTTTCAGTATTATTACTTTCCTATCTGTATACAGATATAAGGAAAGTATAGGAATCATGATTTTTTTCGACCTCGAGTTTTCGACGGATTTTTACGTTTTGAGGTCCCCTGAATCCGTTTTGACTATTTTCGCGATGATGTCTGTGTGTGTGTGTGTGTGTGTGTGTGTCTGTGTGTGTGTGTCTGTGTGTGTGTGTGTGTGTGTGTGTGTGTGTCTGTATAACGCATAACTCATGAACCGATACACGGAAAAACACCAAATTTCAAACTTAAGCTTTATTCCAGCGTCTAATGAGCTGATTAGATTTTGGGCAGAGTCGGAACATCTGGGGGGGTACTTTATAGGTGGTCATTTTTATATTTTATGGAATATATCTGTTATTTACGTTTGGGGAAGAAATTTTTTTAAATAAAAGTTACTTCTTATTTTATTATCTATAATTTTTGTTATTTACAAAATTTTCCTAAAATGGTCCGTATTCGAGAAATTTGACAAAATGTAAAAAAATATTCTTTTTTATAAAAATTGTTCAAACAAAAGTTGTTTGTAATATAATTCTCTATAATTTTTGTCCCATGGATAATTTCTCTAAAATGGACCGTATTCGAGATATTTGAGAAAATGTGTAAATTTCGAAATTTGAAGAAAACTCAAAAACGGATAAAGAAAAAAATCAATAAATTTTAAACTTAAGTTTTATTTCGGCCTGACGTGAAATGTTTAGATTTTCGACAAAGTCGGAACATCTGGGGGGGTACTTTATGGGAGGCCGTTTATATATTTTATGGAATATATCTGTTATTTATGTTTGGAGAAGAAAATTGTTCAAATAAAAGTTACTTCTAATATTATTATCTATAATTTTTGCCTTATGTAAAAATTTCCTGAAATGGTCCGTATTCGAGAAATTTGACAAAATGTGCAAAATTCTGATTTTTATGAAAATTGTTGAAATAAAAGTTGTTTGCGATATCGATCTCTATAATATTTGTTCATACATGATTTTTTTTAAATGGACCGTAATGGAAAAATTGTAGGAAAAGTGCTAAATTTAAATTTTTCAGTATTTTCATTTTCAATGAATATCTATAGAAAAATGTTTCGCGGTAAATGTATGTGGACAATGTATATATTTAGTTTATCCTCTAAACATTTATAGAGATGCTGCAATAGGTTGTACACAATAAACGGAAAAAGCCTGTAATAACTAGATAGGAAAGTCATGTGTTGGACACATCAGATTTTTTTTTATTACTAAGAGATCCTTCAAGTGTCTGCTGTAATATACTCGTATTGTATGTTTCTATCCAATGTTGTCAGATCTTACCATTCGCCAAATATGTCACCGATTTTAAAATGTTTATTTGTCTTTGAGAATGCGGATAGTGTCATTTTGATAGACATTAGTAGTATACATAATGACGAATGCGACATTTTTAAGGGTGAGATTACAGAACGTCTGCAACTTTGCAGATCTGCAAATATGGCGGCAACTTTGAAAATCTGCAAATATGACTGACTTACACATGCAAGTATCAAGTTTTCGTATTCCAAATTTGGATTTAGTGTTGTTGGGGGTAATAAACTACAATAAATATTGCGAATTTGCAGATATTTTTTGGAATAGGGCCCTAATTCCTAGGGCCCAATTCCTGAAACTGTGCGCTGAACGCTGCATTCGGTTAGCGACGCATGGTCGACACCGCATGAGACGGAAAATTTGTATTCTTGACTACCCTTCTTTAGAGTAGTTTCGTGTCGCATGGTGTAGCGAAGAGTCTTTGATTATTACAGCAGTTCAATCGTTTTCAAACAATAAAATTTCAGAGCATTATAACAAAAACTGCATTATCGGCTAAAAAATGTAAAAAAATAACCTGTATGTCAAATTAGTAGTTTCTATCATTATTAAATTTAATTTGAGTAGGTATTTGGAAATAAAGATTGAGAATAAACGGAAAACTTTAAAAGTAGCAAAATATTTTTATAAACTATCTGGTAAGAAAAATGAATCCTGCCGCCCGGTGTAATTGCAAGGTCGTAGTTCTGAATCTAATTGTGCTTTTTCAATATTTTGTATTAATTCCTTTATATACTCCATTTTATAAAAAATTTACAATTATAAATACAATAACTAAGCAAAGTTAATGACATCATGAATAATGAACACTGGGTTATTATAAAAAAAATCATTAAAAAAATAAACTAAAGTAACATTTTCAGTGATTTGTTAGGTTTTATTTTTGTTTTAATAAACTAAAACAGTTTTGTAGACGAGAAATACATTTTTTATAAATTTTTAATGTCATTTATAGAAATAAAATACATATTTGTGTACCAAAGGCTATAAGTGTAGAATTGATATTTTTCGGCCGAATCAGAAATGTACGGCAGAGCTCAAGTAACTTCTGGTGAGTAATATTACCTACAACAGATAAACACATAATTTATTTTATGTAGACAGTTTCACAGAATAAACATATATTTTTAAAAACTTTTTGAACTTATTCTTCAATAAAATATCTGTTTTACAATTTTTTATGAAGTCCGAAAGTTTATTGTATAAAATGTCCTGTACATTTAGGAGGCCATTTATTTAACTGTAATCTACTAACTGGCATATGACTAATTCCAAATTTATTAAATCTATATTTTGCCTAAATTTATTTAAGTTCATAAACATATAAACCATTTTTTAGAACATATAATGAAGCTAGTGGCAAAATACCGTATTATACAAATGTCGACAAGAATCATATTTAGGAAATTTTCCTATTGTTCTGAGGATCTTCCTTTGAAGAACAAAAACGTCACTCGAATCAGTTGAGTTTTCACATAGACTAATTCCGTATCTCAATCGACATGCTACTTGAGCATAATAAATACAGATTAAAGTTTCATGATCTAAAACTTCCTTTACATTTCTAAACAAGTAAGACAATATAAGTAATTTCAAAAATTTTACGCTAGTATCTAGCTAGTTCATTCCAAAATTGTATGCACAATGTCTGACAAACCTCCTCTATACAGCAAAACATACTAAGTCAGATTGGATGAAAAATCCATTAAGTCACTTATTGTTATAAACTTAATGAATATGAAAATAATTTTAAAATAAGGAAATTGTTAGAGGACATAGTGGATTTAATCAGTTTATAGAGTGGAAGAAATCTAGTCAACTGATCTAAATAAGTCAAAAATAAAAAAAAAATTGATCTGTTTTGCTTGTAAACCAACCATTTATCTTGGTACAACTTGTATGTAATAATAATTTTTTATATACGACCCAATAAGGATAAATTAATTTAAAAACAATTCAAGAATTAAATATGAAAATACAATATAAAATAATTAAAAAAATATGATACTAAAGTTCTTAAAGTGGTAATTATAAATAATAGAGAGTTGAAGTGTTTCCAGTACGTTAACGCATTCGTGAACGTCATCGCACAAAAATGAAGTTTACGGTATAGTCAAAAATATGAGTTGAAGTTGTTAAACCTTAGAATATATATAGTCAGGAAGGATCATGCCATGTCCGCGTTAATCTAATCGATCTGACGGAAGTGGTAGCCATGTTGTACTATGGATGACTCATCATCATATGATAACAGGTTTTTAAAATTGGTTTATAATTTTAGTGAATAAAAGTTGCTAATAATTTGGATGTTTGATGTGTTAATTTAAACTTTTATTAAGCGTATGTTTTGTAGACATTTTTTAAAAGTGTTTAGTGTTTTAGTATTTATTTAGTATTATTGTTAATTTTAAATTTTTCGCGACAAACAAGACAATATGGCCAGTTGTTTGTCTCGTGGATATAGCTCTAACTAAAAAGAAATAATCTACATTTCATAAGCAAGTATTTTGTTCTCTCAATTTTCAACCACATTAAAGATTTTTAAAATTTTTAATGTTTTAAATTTGTAAACAAACATGGTAAGTGCATGTGCGATCAACTGTGCTCATGATTTATAGGGTATACATACTGTTATTTAAACAATTCTTTTATGCAATTTTAAGATATTTATGTGACTGTAAAATGAATAAATTATTGTTTAATATAGATTTATAATTTGATTGCACCTAAACAATTTTCAAATTTCTTAAAGATTCTAGATTTACAAATTATATAAATTAATCCCAAGTAGACAATTTTCAGATTTCCTAAAGATTCTCAAAAAATAAAGTCATGCCTTGAGTTCATGCAACAAACAAATTGTGAGCCAAAATATCTTAATTTTTTGTGTTCACGCCATTTTAAAGCAGATTGTTTTGAGCGAACCTCAAAACCAAGAATAAGACATCTACCAATAGCTGTTCCAACAATAAAAGTGGTCCCGTTGAAGTATATAAGTAAATAAATTATTTACTAATTATATCATGTGCCGTTTTTTTCGTATAATAGAAGTTTATTGTATGAATGTGATGCACCTTATATAATTTATTAGTTATTTACAAAAACGAATAGAAATAGAATTAATTATATCTCAAGTAAGGAAATAAGTAGAATATCGCATGCCTCAAGATACTGTCTTAGGTCCTATCTTGTTTAATTTTATTTTAAATAATTTATCGTTTAAATACAGATAAAAATATTGTAAGTTTTTTAGACGACACAGTTATTCTGTAAAATGCAGAGAACTGGAATTGATTAAAATTATTAATAGAAACAGATCTTATAAAAATTTTCGAATGGTTTAATTATAAAAACTTACAAACCTTTGATAAAACTTATGTTGTTCCATTATACAGTTACAAAAAGCTGGCCTCTTCCTATAGAAACAATTAAAGATAACGTTCAGTAGTTTCATATAAGTAATACAAATGATATCAAATACCTTAGTGTACAAATTGACTCTCATCATAACTGGACTAAGCACACAAATAATGCGTTGAATGTACATTTAAAAATAATCTATTTTGCACTCTCATAGAATCATTATTACGTTATAGGATCCTTTCTAAGGAAAGGTATTTTACCTGCTCATGCAAAATTGTCCTGCAAAAAATATTACTAATAATATTATGTAATAAAATGATCAGAAATTCTATTCGATATTAGGAATTTTTATATGTACTCCAACAAAAATATCTAAGAAAAAAATATCACAGCCGTGTTTGACCTAAATATAATTAAAGGATATTTAATTTTTTTAACGCATGTCTACAAATCATTTTTATTTTTCAAACCTTAATAATTTGTAAAATGTAGATTTATAAAGACATTGTCATAATAAAGACGTAAAAAGTCAATTTTTTTTTAAAACAATTATTGCTTTGATTTTTCAAATGAAATTCCTCTATAAATTATCCCAAAAATATTTTCCTATATTTATCCCACCCAACATGCAATTTTAAAGTAAAATTTATTCACATAATGAAGGTTAATAAAAAAAATGCAAACTTCTAGCAAGAAAATAATTCGTTAAAATAAGAGAAATCTGTAAATTTAGATAATATGCAAATAAAAATTTATTATTTTCTTTTCTACGCCCCTTTATGACAGTACGTCACTGGTAGACCGGAAACACTTGTTGTCATATTCGTCTTGTTCACTGTCAAAATTAGATACCACCCACTGATCTGTATTATTTTACTGGATAGGATATAGCCCCCTAAAAAACGTTCCGAAAAATTGACCGATTTGGGCAAAAAATATGGCGGACCGGATGTTATTTAACATAACCTCTATTTCCATTTGTCATTTAATTGTGTCAACAAATTACGATGACACGTTTTTTTTTATTTATTTAGGTAGTATCGAATAGCATTATTATGATATAAACAATAAACGTTCATTCGTGAAGACACAATATGCTTCACATTTCCATTTTTATATTTTCTTTCATAAAAAAATCAAATTATAGGTGAATTGTCCTAAAGGACATTGCCCGCAGAAGAAATAGAAGAAGAATAAGAAGAAAAACTAATCAAATTATAGGTTAGGTATGTCAAATTATCCCAAAATTTAGTTATGTGATCCCACCATAATTTGCCCAAATCGGCCAGCAGTGTTGCACTTCCGGTCTCCTTGGTGGAACGGATTTTTAGTATGTTAAATATAGCCTATATCCTATCCAGTAAAATAATACACATCAGTGATACCACCGCGATTCCAAGGTCGTTTAGGATGGCTCCTTCCTGACTATATATATTCTAAGTGTCAAACGCATCGTGACATTTACGTGTCATAACCACATACTTTGATTTGTAATCAAATTATGTGGTCATAACCACATACGTTGATTACTATACGAGGCAAGAGAGAGGTCCGACACGCACAACATAGGGCGCGGCCATTTTGAACCCTGTGACACAGTTTACAGCTAAAGAATCAGATCGCTCACTCTGCGTCGGCACTTTGGATCTCAATGTTTCAGTTTATACACTGTGCAACTCGGATAATACAATATATGACAACCTCCTATAATAAAACAGCAGTCTTCTGCGTATCCTGAATTTGTATCCCTGGAGTGGATGTTATTTTGGAACTTTCAACTGGTCCGAGTGGGATAACTGATTCTTTAGCAATAAACTGTGACTTCAAAAATAATATTCACTGACACTGACAGCAGCAAGCAAAATATCAGGTGCGTTTTAATCATCCGCTTCTGCTTCCGAAATTGTCGGTTTAGTCGTTTTAACCTGTCAGATTAAAACAAGAAAACCGACAATTCCGAAGCAGAAGCAGATGATTAAAACGCACCTATTAAAAATATTGCGCCAAGATGTAGGCAACACGTAATAAGGGTTCAAAATGGCGGAGTTTTCTATCTCCTTTTAAAAGGCACTCAGAAAGCTGCGCAGTGCGACCATTCTCCGTATAGTAAAAGAAAATCAAAGTATGTGGGTCATAACAGATAATGACAATTATTATTAGGATTACTTCTTTCCTAATTAAAAAGAGGTTATTTTATTTGCGTAACGTGCATACGCCAGAGCCCGCAAGCTTACGTATATACATAGACGTAAACGTGAAGGATAGTTGAATGCGCATTCAAATATAGATGTCAATTTTCACTTTTCACCACATACTTTGATTACTATAGGGACCGTGCGTCATGACTTTAACGCTAACTGGTGACAAAAATGTGAACTTTTTGGGGGGTATTTATTAATGTTTTATACGGCATTTATTGTTTAATAATTATTAATAAAATGAAGTCGAATTATTTTCGTAATATCAATATCGAAAAAACTTGTTGCATCCGTGGATGTACAAACACATCACTTTAGAAACCTGGATTTCATTCGATAGTAAAGAAATTTTATAAATTTCCACAGAGCAAAATTATGCCTCACACCCAATGATATACATAATTACAAAGATTGCTTATCCATATGTAAATCAGACGACGAAAAGCGTATTTCACTGGGCAAAGTTTTCTTTTTATCTAGCTTGTATCAATTTTGAGCACTTAGTTATAAAGAAATCATTTACAGAACCGGTTTAGAAATTAGAATCTTTAGTGTTTTCTTGTCATTAAGATTTTTACATATTTAAATGAACATTTTATATAAATATAATTTTACAGATAATGGTTTATTCTGTTGATTAAAACTAATGTAGAATGTTATGAAATAAGAATGACCAATTTGACAAAAATATCACAGCCCTCTTTACAATTTATTAACTATTTCTCATTTATTATTAAAATAAACAAATCATAAATAATACATTGCAATTACTGTCAAAAGAGATTGTAACAAACAAAATCCAGTGATTTTTTGTAAATTTTTTTAGTGACATTACCATTAAACATTATTCAGAATAATAGATAAGTGTCCAATTACAACTCTTACCAAAGTTGTTTATACCTCATATCAAAATTGTTTACATTACCTTTTCAAAATTGTATAATAATAATAATAATAATAATAAATTGCCTTTATTTGCTTGTAATATACAATGCACATAAACATCATGAGGCGAAGTCTAGCTTGCGCTACTCAACTTAACCTCAACATAAATATAAATTTAAAATAATCAAAAGGTATCCATCATTTACAATATAAAAAAAATAAGAAATTTAATATACAATTAATTTATGATTAAAAATGTTAACCCTGTATTTAATCTAAACTGAAATCAATGGAACTTAAAATACAATTAAATAAGGAAAAATGTTTGAAATTAATAATATATTAACGTTAGCACTGTATTCATTGCTCAACTAATAGCAACGTTTTATAATTTTGTTTCAAAAATGTCAAAGAACATGTCCTAATTTCCCTAGGTAGACTGTTATTTATTGAAATGGCGTTATATGTGAAAGATCTTTTGAAAAATGATAATCGGTAATTCGGAATCGTTAAGTTGTGTGGATATCTTAAATGTAAACTGTGCAGATCTTTCCGATATATCAATTTATTTTTTAAGTATATGGGAGTTGAGGTTAAAAGAATTTGAAATACCGTGGCCGCCATCTGATATTTAAATAAATTTCCTATATTGAGCCAGCTAAGTTCTTTAATTTTATTTGATATTCTATCATACTTTCTGATACCAAATACAAAACGACAACAACAATTTTGAATCTTTTGAAGTCTGTATTTGGTTATTTGATCCAAACAAGGATAGTAAATTAAAAGTCCATAATTTAGGATGGACAATACAAGACTTTCACAAAGCAACTTACGTAATTTGAAACTCAAAATACCTCGATTCCTGTATAATTGACGAATAACCAGATACGATTTTTTGACTAGGAGCGAAACATTACATATTGCAATTATGTATTTTATGTAGAATTGTTTCTGAAATAGTAGTCTAAAATTATTTATATTCATCTGTTATAAAAATTGTTTAGATCTCTTAATAATATTTAACTACATGAAAACTCAACTTTCCAAATACATAATGACATGTCTTAAAGTAAAACTTTAATTATTTTCTTTTTCTAAAGATTAAAATGCTGAAATTTTATTTTAAAACACATTTGGGCTAGAACGGCTCTATTTAGTGAGCACTAGGAAAGGCACATTGCAACCCGCTTTTCATAATTTTTTTATAGTTGGGTGAGCAATCTATAATATATGTATCATTGAACATCTCATAAACGCCAGTGGATGAATGACATTTCGATTAACATAAAGCTAAAAAGATTTATAATTATTATTATCAATCTTTTTTATTAATTTACATTTTTTAAATGTTATTGTAATACTTTTAAATTCAGTGTTACTAATACCGATATTTTAACATTGGATACACTTGTTTAAGGTACAACTTTACAATTTATTGTCACTTAGCCATTTAAATTTTTTTGCTTAAAATGTATATGCATGTCCAGATTTTAATAATGTTTCACATTTTACGTCATTTTGACCATGTACACGATTGTTTGGTACGGGCCGGTATCTATTTTTAACTATATTTAATATTTAAAAAAATACCCTTCATTATTTACTTGCAATGTTTACCCCATTTAATTCTAAAATTAAACACTAGAGAGGGCTAAGTTCGGCAGTAGTGCTGCCTCTATATTTCACGCACGGTCCCTATACGAGGCAAAAGAGAGGTCCGACACGCCCAACATAGGGCGCGGCCATTTTGAACCCTGTGACACAGTTTACAGCTAAAGAATCAAATCGCTCACTCTGCGTCGGAACTTTTGATCTCAATGTTTCAGTTTATACACTGTGCAACTCGGATAATACAATATATGACAACCGCCTACAATAAAACAGCAGTCTTCTGCGTATCCTGAATTTGTATCCCTGGAGTGGATGTTATTTTGGAAGCGGATGATTAAAACGCACCTATTAAAAATATTGCGCCAAGATGTAGGCAACACGTAATAAGGGTTCAAAATGGCGGAGTTTTCTATCTCCTTTTAAAAGGCACTCAGAAAGCTGCGCAGTGCGACCATTCTCCGTATAGTAAAAGATAATCAAAGTATGTGCTTTTCACGTATTCGTTTATGTTCATAGCATCACTTCAACTCTCTAATACAAAAAAGTATAAAATTGAAACCATTTATTCGCTGAATTAATCAGGGGGGCGTATTTCTGTAAAAACGTGACAAACAACTAACAAAAGTGTAAAGCACAAATGTTTTGGTATTCTCCTCCGAGCAATTACTATACTCTGTTTTTAAATTAAGAGAAGCGATTTGAATTTAAGTTGGCAATTCTGTAGACTTCTGATTGGTCAGATTGCAGTCAGTTTCACACATTACTTTTTAGCATGAACATCCGCTAATAATTGATATTGTTGACATTGTGACATTTTATAATTTGATATCTCATCATTACTTAGTTTTTTACTTTATTTCCTAAATAATAGTTCTTCAGTATTGAAAATTGTATTGAAAATCTACAATTATGGATCCTTCTACACTGAGTACTATTAAGGGTAGCAATTCCTGGAAAGCCCTACAAGAAAGGGAAGACACCTTATTATTTTACATGCTGCTTCTGAAGAAGGTTTTGTAGAAAATGCATTATTGGTTTTTGAAGGTAAAAAGATGGGAGATTACCATGAAGAGATGAATTCCGAAGTATTTTAGAAGAAACTAACAATTTTATTATTGATTTTTTAAAATTAAAAATTGATGAATTTCTAACCAAAATGATTAAAATGTATCTAAATATTCAAGTAAATCAAAATGATTAAAATGTATTTAAATATTCAAGTAAATTTTATTTATTAGAAAATTATAAAACCATTTACAAAATTCATAAAACATTTAAAACACCATTTACTACTTTAGGGATAATCTTAATTTAGCAAAATGAGTTAACATTACTTTCACAAAAAATATTTAAAATTAATACATAGGTATGTATGAATAGTTCACTTTAAAAAATATATGTTGATGACATGTGGTGTTATGAAAACGTTGGTTCCAGTTTTCAAAACAAATTTCTGACTCATAGGCCTGTAAACTTTTGAATGCCTTTATTTGCCCTTTAGCGTATTAACCATGGGTTAACACTAAATAAGCCATAATATCCACATTACTTATAGGAGAGATACCAGTTACTGTGTGATCCATTTGTCATTCACTGATTAACTTTTACTTTTTATGCCTATAACAAAAATAACCTTAAAAATGTAAACAGACCAGATTTTTATATTTTATACTAACCTAGCTACATCTGGATTTTCTATTAACAATTTTCTAAAATATTTAATATCCATTTTAAAAAGATCATAGTTATTCTCAAAAAGCCGATTTCAAAAGCAAGAAAAAAGTATTTCTGATATCAATCAACAACCATATTGAATTTTATTTGACAGTGACAGTTTGTTTTAGACACACATTTCAGATCACAATAATGTGAAATTTGCGACCGTTGTCTGAGACCAATAAAAAATGACTTGTATGACATTTATTCGTTACTTAACCGCTCATTAGCAGTTCACCGACTAAGATAACTATTTCATAAATTTTGAACACGACTATATTTCGAAACACGCTCTTAGTAACAAATCTAGTTACTTTTCCCTGTGTAAATGCGTCTTTTCAATTCGCTCCTCCTAGTTTAAAAACAGAGTATAATAGAGTGAGCGTGACTCATACTAAAATCAAAGTATGTGGAGCGTGAAAACGAGTTTGTAGGCGATTGTTGTGTTAGCAACATCTGTAGAGGAAGTGAGGAAGCGGGCACAAGGGGGAAGGTAAACATCCTTCTTGTTCAGTGGCGTATCATTTATCTATAAAAAACACATTGTCCAAATGTTTTAATTGTAAAAAAAAACTAACAAATTTGCTAATTATACTATTTTTAAAATGAATACCGTCTTATATGTTTTTAATGCAGGAAAAGAAACAAAATCACTGTAAAGGTCTAATTTTT
The DNA here is from genome assembly GCA_927349885.1 of Psylliodes chrysocephalus. Classification (NCBI taxonomy): domain Eukaryota; kingdom Metazoa; phylum Arthropoda; class Insecta; order Coleoptera; family Chrysomelidae; genus Psylliodes; species Psylliodes chrysocephalus. The sequence continues at coordinate 54,638,219 of OV651822.1, read as the reverse complement.
TCAATTGAAGAATAAAACCTTAAAATCAATTTTATTATAAATACAAGAGCAACTAGTTTCGGCCTTACAGGAACATCTTCAGGCCTGTAATACAATAATCTTTAATTATTATAATAGGTTGGTCACTTACGAATAACATAAATGGATCCATATTGTAGCGTTACAGCATTATAGAATTAAAGCTGTGAAAATAAAAGAGCAGTGCAAACGTAACTAAAAGCTGATAATGTAGTGGTATAGTCTTCGTCAAGAAGGTCTGGATATGTTAAAGAGGACGGCGTTTTCTCTGTAAATCTGGAGAATGTAAGGATGGAGGGAAGATGAATCTTGCTGGCTTAGGTGTAGATGGCTAGAAAAAGGAGCGTGTAGATGAAAGCTCCAGTAAATATCGTCACTTTCGTCTAATTTTTATTCTCACTCACCGTTTTGGCTTTATCTTCGAAATTCATTTTTAAAAGGAAATAAAAGTAATCATTCATACAAGCATACAGTATGTCGCTAATGTATGGAATAAATTCATTATAATGGAAGTAGCTGGTTTTTCGAAAAAATGCTCGGACAGGTCAATTTTGTTTACTTAAAGCGCAATTTTTTAAATAAAATTTAATTTTCCCCCACTTCCCATTTTTGGGCAGTGACGTCATTGACAATTTTTTTAAATAGCAACCCCAATTTTTTTTTCTTGATTTTGATAGATCTTGCAATTTCCTACTCGGAAACATGATATTTGAAATATCTGACATAACAATTTTTTTTGAAAAAAAGTCATTTCAAGATCAGATACATAAATTTTGTGTTATTTTGAAACACAATAAATTAATAAAAGATAATTATTTGTAATTAAGTGCTTAATCTAACAAAATAATAATAAAAAAAAATAATAATAAAAAGAATTTGTGAAATTGTCATTAAATTCGTTTTATTATTATTATTATTATTATTATTATTAATATTTTTTTAAATTAAGCACTTAATTACAAATAATTATCTTTTATTAATTTATTGTGTTTCAAAATAACATAAAATTTATGTATCTGATCTTGAAATGACTTTTTTTCAAAAAAAATTGTTATGTCAGTATTTCAAATATTACGTTTCCAAGTAGGAAATTGCAAGATCTATCAAAATCAAAAAAAAAAAATTGGGGTTGCTATTTAAAAAAATTGTCAATGACGTCACTGCCCAAAAATGGGAAGTGGGGGAAAATTGAATTTTATTTAAAAAATTGCGCTTTAAGTAAACAAAATTGACCTGTCCGAGCATTTTTTCGAAAAACCAGCTACTTCCATTATAATGAATTTATTCCATACATTAGCGACATACTGTATAATAAAACAACATGCATTCATTATATTTAATAAGCTAATAAACGTTTGTTTCAATGAAAAAAACATATATGTCAGTATAAAAAATATATAAATAGACAAGATTGATATCAAAATCAATTTGAAAATACAACAGATAATAAAATGAAATAAATTAATACAAGTACAAATAGAAAGTTAATAACATACCTTCTAAAAGTAACACATTTTAGGTAGATAAATGTTTAAAGAGTTTAATTCTGAACATAACTAATCTAACGTTGTTCCCCTTTTTAATATTATGATGGTTTTTGTAGTTGAAATGAAAATTATAATTTATTTTGGTCCTAATAAAAATTTAAACATAGGTTATCAAAGAGTAAAATTCATAATAGAACTTCATAATCATAAATCGTTATCAAAAATTATTAATGGTAAAACTTTAAACAATAATTAGATTCTTAAACAAATTTCTAGTTTTTGTTTTGCAAAAGACTTTTTTGCCTTCTTCGGTTGCCTCTGCCACTTTTCTTTTAGTAGTTTCGAGGAGAATTTTCCTATGGAAACCAGTAGAACCATCAATTGGTTGGTAAAATTTTGATATTTTGAGTCTGGTAAGTCTTGTTAAACTTTCTTCTTAGGAAGCTATAACCTTATGGAGAATAAAAATTTAATGTTAGATCAAAAGCTCTTAATTGAGAATTATATTTGAAAATGCCGTTTCAATAATATTTTCAAAAGTTCTTGGAATCATTGTTAACAGAAACCTGCAAAAAAATATATAATTTTATTCCTAAAATATAAGATAACACAAATCACATTCATATAATATCAATGTGCTAGAAAAATACTAGGTAGTTACTGAGACAATTTTAAAAAAAGTATTTCGAGAAACTCAACTTTTAATGTCATCATTGTACTTAACTTTTTTATTGCTAAATTATTAATAATGTCATTTTGTGTAGTACGTTGTGATTTTTATAATATATATTATAAAAACCTATCGTCAATGTTAATGTGCCAAGTTTTTTTAATAATTATGTCCTTGTTATAGTAAAAACACATTTAAACACATTTTTAAAGTTTTCTGGATTTCTGCTTTAAATTATCGTACAATTGAACTGACTAATTGTATGTTTAAGTAAAGGTATATCTCTTTTTTGTTATAAGTCTTTGTATATTGTTCTAACTTTTTAGATAATCAGAGAAAACAGTAAGACATCTTAATATATTCTATTTCACCAACAAAAATGTAGAATAATTAATCTCACATCAAACGAAAAAAGTCATTTTAGGATGTCCTAATAGGTTTTAACTTAAAAACTAAATAAAATGTATATTGCAACTGTGTTTAAATAAATGAATGTTTTTATACCTGACTATAGCACCAGACAAACATTTTTTTAGATCATAATGATCTGCATAACTCAAAATAGTCAAAATCCACATTATTTAAGTTGATCTAGTATTGTTTTAGCATAACGATGTTAACTCCAATAATAAATATTCACATTTTTTTGGGACGTTTTTTAAGGAAATTAAAAAAAAAACATGAATAATGTGATATTCTTGTTTAGTTTTGTACTATAGAATATAGTTCATTAGGTAGTGATTTAGAAGCAAATTATGTTCTATTTATAGAATAAAAAATCACTCAGAATATCTAAATATTTATACCTATTTATATTTTGGACAGGAAGACTATTTTATGTTTTTGGCTCTGAATACTTTTCTTAAGAATTTTAAAACCTTCCTTAGCTCTTTTGGGATATTCCATGCATATCTTAGAAGTTCATTTTGTTTAAACCTAAAACAAATTAAGTACAAAAAATGAACATTTAAACAATACACAAAATTAGTCTTTTAGATAAGTTAAAAAAAAGTGTCAACAAAAAAATAGCTATGCCTTTTTCCTTAAACATTCTTTTTGAAAGAAACTTAAGTTTCTCTACTTACTTGTTGTTTTAGTATTTTAGTAGCAGATGAATATAGTGTAGAAGTAGTGACAGGATTGATTATTATACTTCTTTCGTCGAAATTGCATTTTTCTTTAATATTTTCCTTCCCTGAGGTCTGTAATAAAAATGTTCATTAGCATAAAAAGTTATTCAGGTGGTCACTTGTTGAATTCCTATATTTTGGAACCATGTATTTCTTTCTTACATCAAGAAAAGGAAACCTAAAAAAATAACAATAAACTTTACAAAGATGTGATATTAAAATAATAATAAGTAATTAACCTTTACTATAATCATTATGAGACGGATGAAGATGAACTTAGTTTACTTGCTCTTAATTTTAATTTTTCGATAAGAAAATAAGAAAGTTTAATTGCAAATTAAAGGTGATTGCCTAATGCACCGCCTCTGATAATTAGGTTGTGTCTGTACTTACTTATGATATTATCTTGAAAAAGCATTTTCAACAGGCCTTTTACACATAAAGCATGTTTTCACCATATTATTAGAGATAATAAATCTTAAATATAAATTTACAACCCTTACAACGTTATAAATAATAATATTTTCCGTAAAATACAAATAAGAAATTGACATGTGTCAGAAAGTGTCAGAACTGGCGCTCACAGAACACTTCTGGCGCTGTCAAACTTGGCAACGCTGATTAAATAAGCCAATTACAGAAGAGGTATTTTTCCCCTCGGGGGGAGTAGATGTTGCTATCAAAATTAAGCGCGGGGAAGGGGGGAAGACTCCCTCTAGTAGTAATTGCTCGGAGGTATTCTCTACGGTTCGTATTTCAAAAAAGTAAAGTGCTTCAAAAAGGTTATACATGAATAACGTTTTGCTGTTCGCACTTCAAGTTTTGACATATTAGGCAAAGATTTTCGGACGTAGATAAGTCAAATATTAAAATATGGACCTAAATATTATGACTGGAAATATCAACAAATGCATGGTGCTGGAGTGGATGTTATTTTGGAACTTTCAACTGGTCCGAGTGAGCTAGCTGATTCTTTAGCAATAAACTGTGACTTCAAAAATAATATTCACTGACACTCACAGCAGCAAGCAAAATATCAGGTGCGTTTTAATCATCCGCTTCTGCTTCCGTAATTGTCGGTTTAGTCGTTTTAACCTGTCAGATTAAATCAAGAAAACTGACAATTCCGAAGAAGAAGCGTATGATTAAAACGTACCTATTAAAAATATTGCGCCAAGATGTAGGCAACACGTAATAAGGGTTCAAAATGGCGGTTTTCTATCTCCTTTTAAAAGGCACTCAGAAAGCTGCGCAGTGCGACCATTCTCCGTATAGCACATATTTTGATTACTATACGGGGCAAGAGAGAGGTCCGACACGCCCAACATAGGGCGCGGCCATTTTGAACCCTATGACACAGTTTATAGCTAAAGAATCAGATCGCTCACTCTGCGTCGGCACTTTTTATCTCAATGTTCCTGTTTATACACTGCGCAACTCAGATAATACAATATATGACAACCGCCTATAATAAAACAGCAGTCTTCTGCGTATTCTGAATTTATATCCCTGGAGTGGATGTTATTTTGGAAATTTCAACTGGTCCGAGTGAGCTAACTGATTCTTTAGCAATAAACTGTGACTCCAAAAATAATATTCACTGACACTGACAGCAGCAAGCAAAATATCAGGTGCGTTTTAACCATCCGCTTCTGCCTCCGGAATTGTCGGTTTAGTCGTTCTAACCTGTCAGATTAAAACAAAGAAAACCGACAATTCTAAAGCAGAAGCGGATGATTAAAACGCACTTATTAAAAATATTGCGCCAAGATGTAGGCAACATGTAATAAGGGTTCAAAATGGCGGAGTTTTCTATCTCCTTTTAAAAGGCACTCAAAAAGCTGCGCAGTGCGACCATTCTCCGTATAGTAAGAGAAAATCAAAGTATGTGCCGTATAGTAAAAGAAAATCAAAGTATGTGATTTTAGGGCTAACAAACATTGAACAGTAAGTTTCAGACTTACAACTGATAAAATTCGTTAAACAACATACTAGAACCCCTAAAAAATGTAAAAATATGCTCTTGGAATATAAAATTATACAAAATGTACAAACAAAACTGACAGTTCCTTCGTGCTTGTTAACAGTTGTGAAAAAATTTTGGCTCTGCCAGTTAAAATAGACGAATCACATGTAAGATCAAACAGAAAGAACAGTAATAGAAAAAACGGTTCATAACGGATTCAAACAGATCCAGACCGTTAGTTATCTATTATTCATTTAATTATCTGAGTGTATATTAGATCTATGTGACAGTGACAAGTAATATGCTTGGATACCACATACTTTGATTTTCTTTTACTATACGAAGAATGGTCGCACTGCGCAGCTTTCTGAGTGCCTTTTAAAGGGAGATAAAAAACTCCGTCATTTTGATCCCTTATTACGTGTTGCCTACATCTTGGCGCAATATTTTTAATAGGTGCGTTTTAATCATCCGCTTCTGCTTCGGAATTGTCGGTTTTCTTGTTTAAATTTGACAGGTTAAAACGACTAAACCGACAATTACGGAAGCAGAAGCGGATGATTAAAACGCACTTGATATTTTGCTTGCTGCTGTCAGTGTCAGTGAATATTATTTTGGAGTCACAGTTTATTGCTAAAGAATCAGTTAGCTCACTCGGACCAGTTGAAAGTTTCAAAATAACATCCACTCCAGGGATACAAATTCAGGATACGCAGAAGACTGCTGTTTTATTATAGGCGGTTGTCATATATTGTATTATCCGAGTTGTGCAGTGTATAAACTGTAACATTGAGATCAAAAGTGCCGACGCAGAGTGAGCGATCTGATTCTTTAACTATTAACTGTGGCATAGGAATTAAAATGGCCGCGCTCTATGTTGGGCGTGTCGGACTTCTCTCTTGCACCGTATTGTAAAGAAAATTAAAGTATGTGTTGGATATCCATAGTTACCACATGCGAGGTAAGGTTGTCGAATGGTCAAGACCGTTCGTTGCAAATCATTCACCAAGCGACGCATGCGGGATCACTCGCATACAACAAAGGCTTTCAAGAGTACAATTTTTCTACTAGCAGACGTCACCGCATGCAAGACGATGAGAAACGCGGTCAGGAAATAGGCCCCTTTGAACCATTTCTAGCCTCTATCTATCCAGTATTCACTTCAGCTTTTAACATCTAAAATCTGCACTACAATCTTACTAAATCGGTAAGTTATTTGAACATCTAAACCATTATTAAGGGTACGTATATTTTTTACAGTTTTACACAAGAAAACACTTCATCATATTTTTTGATGCCTAATGAAAATGGAGGATATTATAGCTTAGAGAAAAAGGGAATGCAGTAATATAATTTGCAGAACGTAGTACAGGTTCAAGAGGTAGACATTTTATTTATACCTCATCCTTCAATGCTTATTTGTGGTTAAAATGAAAATTTTATTACATCTGATCGGCCTAATGAAAGTTTTCGTTTAGATTTAATGTTTCCATGGTTTTTACTGTAATCAAAAATGGAAATAAAATAGGAAAGGATACGCAATCACGTGATCCAAAGTGTCACTACTATGAAGACTAGAGAGACGGAGGCGAATCGGCAATGGACAAATTTCAAATTTTATAAAGTTCGCGAAATTGATTGTAGTTAATATGTCGAATAACAGCGGTGTCAATTTTCTATGTAAGTCAATGTAAAATAAAGTGATTTTTTAAAAATTAGTAAAAAGATTCAAAATAATGTGAAAAAAAGTAACTGAATACAACATGAGTAACAAAAAACATCAAAGCAAGATTTACGTCGTTACAGATTGTAAAACAGGTTACAAATCAAATGTAAAACTAAATAAAACACAAGGAGAAATCAATTCAATGTCTTTTTAAAGCTTCTAATGTAAGTAAAATAATGTATTTGTCTAAATATATTTATTGTAAACTAGTCACAATATGTATCTTACCGAGTGTAGTTTATTTTATTACAAGTTTCTATAATATACAATTTTACATAGATCCCGACTTACAAACAACAATAATTATGCATTAAATTTAACTTACTAGAAAAGAAATTAATTTTTTATAGTTTTAATGTTAGATAAAAGTAAAAGGGCAAACAACAGTTCTAAAACAAGCCCCATGTTAAATCCCATAAGAAATCACTAAGGTTCATTCAACGGGGGAGTGGGGAAAGCGGGGGGAGTGGAAAGAGTGGGGGAGAAATTAAATCTCTTTTAACGTCGAACAGAAAAATCATGCCAGAAGGGCCTTAGCGTGTATATATATACACATCTATTGGTCCAATTCAAACGGGAAAAAACGGAATTATATAGAGAACGTGGTAAAGATTAACGTAGAAGAGAATTTTTACGCAAAACGAAAAGCCAGAATGGCCTTAGCACGTATCTTCACTGCTATTGGTACAATTCAAACGGGAAAAACGGCATTATGTAGATAACGATTAACGTTGAAGAGAAAAATCCTGCGCAGTGATAGGTCAAAAAGACCTAAGCGTGTATCACGTAATCCGATTCAAATGGGAAAAACGACAAATGGTCTTAGCACGTATCTTCACTGCTATTGGTACGATTCAAACGGGAAAACGGCATTATGTAGAGAACATGGTATAGAGTAACGTCAAACAGAAAAAACATGCCTGTATCTTCGCTGAAGGTGGACACTTTCAACAATTTATTTAAATACAGATTAACTTCGTTTATTTAATTTTATTGATTTTTTAAATTTTCTTGAAATAAAATGTTGATATTTCTTGCATATTGCATATTTTATTAAAAAACTACTGATTTTGTACCCTCCGGATATTGATTTGCATTTCTACCGACATTGTATAATTTTTTTTACGCGAAAACGTTGCGTCTTACGAACAAAATTCTGGAAATCAAATTTGTTCCAATTTAAATGTAGATTTTAAAAATAATTTTTATTTAAAAAAAACCAGTGGCGTACCATTTTTTTCTTTAATAATATTTAGTTTAAATACCGTAAGGACGCCACTGATGAAAATAAAAAAAAGTTAATAGCATCAGAAAATGTCATTTTATGGTAAAACAAAGTGCACCAAATTTCAATAAATTATCTTCAGTGGTATGAAAGATATGATAAAAAACGATTTTTGTTCTTAAAACTTTAACACCCTGTATCTTGAAAACCATCCATTTTCAGACACATGTTTATACCAACTTGTTTACCTTAAAATTACTCAAAGAATCATTCCCTGAAGTTTGTCAAAGTACTTATGAATCACCCTGTATATAGGTTCAATTAAAAAAAAAATTGCTACAAATACGTACTTTTAACAAACCACTTCGAATTTGGTCATGCCTACCTATTTTGTATTTTATATAGATAAAATTAAATAATGTATCAATTAAAACATGCAAGACTTATTTATAAATAAATACAACAGTATGTTCTGTACTTTATTTAGCTATAAACAAGTTTATTTTTATTATTTTGACAAAATTATGTATAATTCTCATAAGAAGCCATGTATTTTGAACACCGTAAGCAGTACCAGCGCCCTTGCTGTTAATTATAAAAGCTCAATTAGCGTGCGTTTTTTGGGACCGTATTTTGAGTATGCCGATTCGCCTCCTCATCTCTAGTCTACAAAATCACCTCATCGGGCATATTGATACTGGACTTCCTTCACTAGTGACAGTTTGTATTTTAATGTATTGCTGAATCTCATTATAATTAATTATATACGTTTATATAAACTATTCGTCTCAAAAACATTAAAGAACAATGGCGTCATATGCCAAGTGCAATTGCACAAGTAGGACTGGTGTGGATAACAAGAAAATTTCATATATAACATTTCATAGATAAGTATTCACACAGTGCAGAATGGTATTAAAATACAAATGCTAATATAATTTTCAGAAATAAATTAAGGTGATTACAGCACCCCCTTATAATTTTCGGACAAGGATATCTCAAAAAGCAATTTTTTTTAAAAATTAAAATTTTGGAAAAATATATTAGGCAATAATATCTAGAATACGCATATATTTTAAATTTTTAATTCCTTTTAGTTTCCGAGAAAAAAAATTAATTAATTAATTTTAAAATATCATAATGAAAATAAATGCATTCCTCGACAGCACTATTATTAAAATAATCCCGAAATTTGAGCTCTTAATCTCTTGTTAATGATTTTTTAAAATTCGCCGAAATTAGTGGCTAAAACGCCTCGTTAAGTGCTATTTTCTGGTGTAAACTAGTGTAAATCGTTGCAAGAAACGAATGATGACTCATGGTGTACGATATGATAGTTACAGACGCGTTACACCAGAAAGTAGCACTTAACGAGGCGTTTTAGCCACTAATTTTGGCGAATTTTAAAAAATCAATAACAACAGATTAAGAGCTTAAATTTGGGGATTATATTAAGAATATTGCTGTTGAGAAATGCATTTATTTTTATTATGATATTTCAAAATTTAAAGCCCTTTGATTTTTTTTCTTGGAAACTGGAAATAATTAAAACTTTAAAATATAAGCATATTCTAGATATTATTGCTTAATTCATTTTTCCAAAATTTTAATTTTAAAAATAATTTACTTTTTGAGATATGCTATAAGGGGGTGCTGTAATCACCTTAAATGGTTTCTTATAGCTGACAATAACAAGTAAATATTAAATACTACATTCTAAATTAGCACGCAACATTTATATATCTAGGTATATAATAAACATAATTTCATTCGTTTTATGTAGATTTGCATGAGATCCAGAAAAAAATAAGAAATAAATACATTTTGTAAATACAAGTACTTACGTAACTACGAAATATAGTGTATTATGTTCCAAACACTTTCTTAAACAAAACTTTGATTTAAATTCTAAATGTTATGTTCATCTAAAGGAAGATGCTATTTCTCCTACTAATATAACACAAGTAAGAAAGTAATCATCTAGTTATCATCATCATCTAATTATTTATTGTGTATTTATCTATCAATTTACAACTCTTCTTAATTAGCAGTAATCATTATTAATCTTATTATTATATTAGTCTACATACTCAAAAATACAACAGAAATTAAAAGGATATTCAAAAACAAGACTTTTTGAATTTTTGTTGGTATCGTATTTACTCTTCATAACATTTTTCCAGCAAAGCTATAACCTTTAATGCCTATGGTCTTATTTATTTTGGAATTTCTTACTTAATTTTTTTGAATTAATTGTTATAAGTACATATTTGAGAATAGAATAAACATAAATAAATTTAAAATATCAAACACAATAGTGAATAAATGAAAAAATTATTTTATCTGTATCCAGCTTATTTAAAATTCATTTTTTTATTTATTGTACAGGGAGGGGTGCATAGATTGAGTATTTTTGGAAAGGCCAGTATTCGGCTCTTTGGGATGGATTAGAGATCTTCGAATGGGCGGTTCATTAATAAAAAAAACTGACGGGCATTCTAGGTACCATTTTGCAATGCACAGGTTCATTAGGAGTGAGGGTAGCCATATGTGAGTGGTTAGGATTGAGAATAAATCGACTCTGTGAAATAAAAAGGAATTTTCTTTACAACCTTCGTACTCAACCTGAGGCTGTTTGTTTGCCGAGATTCATTGTATGAATTACCATCAACGATTACATTTTGCACAACAATCATGGGAAAAATGAAAACATGAAGTCCATTTCACCACAATGGTTTAGTCAACAAGCAAGAAACTGCTCAAAATCCACGACGATTTTACGAAGAACATAGACACTGCGATCTGCGATGGATGTTAAATTTTGTAGCCGGACCTCTGGGTGAACCGCAATCACTACCTTGTTATTTCAAATAAAACTAGCATGTTTTTGTTTAAATAGGTAGTTTTCCAAAAGTTGATTTTTTTTATAGTTCTTAAACAAAATTTACTAAGTAAACCGAAAATTATATTAAACTAATTGTTTAAATCTGCTTTCGACTAAAATCAAAAAATCCTTTTAGTATAAGTAGTATATACTTGGGCATTCTATCCAGACTGAAAAAACGGTTAGTCTGGATCTGGTACGGCCACCATATTGTTGCTTCATCTATGTTCATTTAACTCTGCCTGTCGATGTCATTTTTAGACTACATGTTTAAACGAACGAATATTCTATCTCCATGGTAATAAACCCTTTCTTTTGATAGATAAATCAGACTTCATTTAATCATAGCCATATCGTATGTATATATTTGTATTATAGTATAAATTATAATTTTGCAGTTATATAAGAATGTCGAGTGAATTAGAAAATATTGCAAGCACAAGAACGCGTAAACGACCTAGTAATAAAAATATCGTACTTAATGTATTTAATAATCTTCGAAAAGACTTTGTTTCGCTTTCTGTAGACGAAATACCCACTAAATGAGAGATGTATACTGGAGCTTCTAAGCGGACAGTGTATAATATTATTAAGGAAGATACAGTTATTGGAGAAGTCTCACATCCTAACAACCCCCCAGTAAGAAACAAGACCTTCATTGAAACTTGCTTAACGAATCTAATAAGGCAAAAAGGATATTATTTTCTTTCTTTTCGAAATGAAGTTCCTACACTTAAAAAATTACATTTAGAAATAAAAAATAGCCCCATTCTTCCAAGTATATCCTATTTTTATCTGTCAAAAATATTACATGAATTCAATTTTCGTTACAAAAAACATGACAGAAACAGCTTTTTAACAGAAAATGACCAAATCAAAACGTGGAAACAAATTATTTAAAAAAAATAGCGGGCGCAAGGAATCATCATAAACAGTTATTTCATTTAGATGAAACAAATGTTAATGCTGGATATACAATAACATATATATTTAATCAAAACTAAAAAACAAGCCTTAAAGAAGGGGTCTGTTGTGAATTAAAAAATCCAACAGAAAAGGAAAAACAATAATCCACATTAAAAGCACTGATGGATTTTTGTCAGATGGTTTATTATTATTCGAGTCAAAGAAAAAAAAAGACTACCATGAAGAAATGATTTTATTTTTGAAAATTGGTTTCAGAACATTACAAAAAAATGGTTTCATTTTAAAAATATTATCAGTCCTCCTAAATCCTTGAAGGTAGAATTATTCAAATAAACAAATTCAAAAAATATAATATAGACGAGAAAAAGGAATTAAAATTCTCAGATTGCCTCCTTATCAGGCAGAGTTAAATCCCATTGAACTAATCTGGTCACAATTAAAAGGCAGTTTCAGATGTAAATGGAGAACGTTGGAGAAAATGCATTGATCATGTTAAAAAGGTAAAAAATTATTTAATAGACCCTATAATAATGAACCTCAGAAAAGGCAATGATAATGATATCAGTAGTTATAGTGAAGACATTGACTTTTATGGATAGTTCTTGAACTTTTAATTTTTTTTAATCTTTAATTTTAGGTACTGAAGTGTTATTTTTAATGCCAAGAATCAAAGTTTGTATGTGTTGAGACAGGTTGGCTGCGGACCTTGTCCATTAGCCACCGAAATTTATTTTAAATGATGGGTTATAATTATTTTTAGTTATATAATTTTGTCAAAAACTGATTTGCTGTTTATAGCTAACAAACTCGTAATATTTACCAGATGAGAAATATTATCCTCTATTATAAATTTTTGAATAAGGGTTTCAATATGCTGTTCATTATTTTTACAAGAAAGAAATATATGGTTTACGTCTGCTTTTACAGTATCACACAATAAGGACTATCTATATCACCGATATTATTTAATTTTAATCTTGTAATTACGATGGAGTATGATCTACTGACTTCATATTGTAGATTATGGAATGATTTAACAGGCAGAGAAAGATGGATATATTTATAATGGTTGATAGATGTTTCACAATAAGCACTCCATATTTACCTGCATTCGGAGATAATATTCATTTTATAAATGTTTGTATTTATCACTCCAATACAGTTACGTATGACTTTGTACTGTATTCTGTCTAATATTTTTAAATTACTGTTTGCAGCCGAACCTTATAAGAGATATAGAATAGTACAGCAATTTCTGGGTCAGCGTCTCATCTTAGTTGTGTAATATACCGCAGCATATTAACTCCATTTTCTCATCTATTTTTTTAAATAGTGTATGTGCTTAGTCCAGAGAAGCTTTGACTCTAGAATAACTCCCAGGTATTTGTAGTGATGCAAAACCTGAAAGATACTTTACCCAATCTTAATTTCGGAGCCTACGTTACTTAACCTGCGTCGTGTAAAGAACACGATTGCAGATTTTTCGACAGATATACTTATACCTAATTCTAGAAGCCAATTTGAACACAATACACCACACGTTTTAAATTTCGTATATATTGCTCTTGTCAACTGTGGATAGTGTATAGACATATATCTATCATCCGCGTACTGAATTATTTGGATATCGTCGTCTAGCATGCCATGAAATTCAGCGATATAAATGTTAAATAGTATAGGTAAAAGAATGGGACCTTGAGGAATACCATTTGAGACAATACGTGGTCCATATAGCTCATTTTTGTGATTACGAATAAAAATTCTGCGATTTGCTTGTAACACTAAGATACTAGTAGCAACGTCCTCACCAATACCAATATTTTGTAACTTAGTATGCAGAACATCTAAACTAATGTCGTTATATGTCACTTTAATATCCATAAACAAACAAGCAACGTATTTTTTACTAGAGAAGCTATTGTAAATATCTGATAATAAATGTGTTATGGCATCCATTGTTTCACAACCTTTTCTAAAACCATATTGTGTTTTTGGTAATAAAGAGTTGTACTCCAGAAACCATCCGAGACGAGAGGGATATTGGTCGGTAAAAATTTACTAAATCAGGAATTTTTTGTGGTATTTGAATTACACATATTACTATTTCCTTTATGTTATCTACAAAATCCTTTTTAATCCACCAATTGTTATATATTTCCAATAGTAACAAATTAGCTAAGGGAGGTAAGTGGTTGATCATTAAATATGTAAAACTATCTAGTCCTAGTGCTGAATTACTAGTGTTTTTTAACGCCATTTCTAGTTCATTAAAATAAAATGGTTTACTCATGTTGTTTTCTTTTTTCTGAAAACCTAAAAAAAAGTTTAATCTCATTGTCATTTATTGGTTAAATTTAATTCATTCAATGTTAAAGAGCAACAATTTTGTCAGAAGCATAAGGTTTCTTTAATTATTTTTTTTATTCACACTGTAATAATATCTGGTCTACATATTGTTTGTCCAAACAGGCTACACCCTATCCGGTAAATAAATAATACGACGGCGCAATAGATTTCGAATTTTAGAGGTAGGACTTCGAACTGAACTATTATTAAAATGTGAATTTATTGAATGACTTTTGTTCGTTAAGTCAAACCGATATTTTAGTATTTTTAATTTTTTTCATACATTTGTTATTTTTGCCAAACTTTTCAGACATTTAAGTTGGTGCTGTAGGAACATTCCTGGCTGCAAGCGAATTGGTTAATTTGTGGAAAACTGTTTCGTTCAACACATCTTCCAATCAGTTTTCGTCAATAATGACCCATGAATCACCAGGTAATATTTGGCATAAAAATGATTTAAGATGAAATACGTAGATACAATATTGCTGAGGTATAGACTATTTTTTTATAAATTAAAAATAAAATCCCTTTTTTGTGGGTCAGGGTGCTAGTCACTAAATGAAGTACCTACCGTACCTGTATGTCCTGCCATTTCAAAAGTAACATTCTTTTAGGACGTTTTTTGTTGTTGTTTATAGAGATGCACGAGTTTTATTTGATTTTAAGAGTTTGACTTGAATTTGACTTGAATTTGACTTGAATTCAAATCAAACTCAAATCAAACCTAGCAGTGCTTTGAATCAAATCAAATCAAACTATAAAATTTTAAAGTTTGAAATATCAAACCTTTTGATCAAACTAGTTTAAGTATTTGAATAATTAAATCGCAATGGTTTGCAAGTATTTTATAAGTAAGAATATAAAAAAGCTGCTTAATAAAAATAAAGTATTTATACTTCGTTTATTGGATATTAAAATAGATCAGAAATCTTGATTCACAAATTATAAATGTTGATTTACATTTTCATTTTTTCTTTATTTTTATGTTGAAGAAAAGTCTGTTAAAACTCTAGTAGCCGTCCAAGAATTTAAAGACATTAAACATCTAACATATTCATTATTTAGTATATTCCTTCGTTTGGTAATTGTTAGAGAAGCCCTTAACAAAATCCTCTATATTGATGCCGATGTAGCAGATATGGCTAAGAAATTTCTAGCCATTTTAGATATTGGAAATACAGTCTCGTGCCTCTTTCACCAATTCAATAGATTTTCTGAACTATTAGCCCTGCCTTCAGATAAATATTTTGTAGTTTAATATTTCCAAGAATTTTCATCGACTAGGTCTGGGATTTTACTACAAGATGTTTGAAAGAAAGCTATTACATCTATATCAAAATTTCGGAATCTTTACATTGGCTTTGGAAGGCTGATTTTGTTAATAATTCGTTTTGTTGAATAGCCGCCACATCATCGGCTTCAGAATCATATTCACTTTCATCAGGGATAAATTCTGAACCGCCGGATTGAAATGGTTCAGGCTCGGACATTTTCAAATCACTCATTAGTATTTTTTTTTAAAGAGATAAGTGGTCAGCATAAGCCTCTGGCTGCGTTTTGTGCCTCCGACGCTTGGCAAAATATAAATCTAAAACAAATAATCTTACGACGACGCATCGTCAGCCGGGATACTGTATCCCTACTATGTCTCATTGTGTAACATTAAAAAATTTAAAAAGCGTTACGGCCGGTGCCGGTACGTACACTTTTCGTATTTCAAACTATTTCAAACAGTTTGAAAAAGTTTGATTTCAAATCAAGCTCCCGAATTGATTTTCAAATCAAATCAAATTCTTTTATAAAAAAAATTTGATTTTTCAAGTCAAATCAAACTTGACTTGTCAAATCAAACTAATTTGATTTTATGCATCTCTAGTTGTTTATTGTAATAAATACATTCCCTAATTAGTCGATATAAGCTAGTAAAATGTTAAATCAATTTTTTGAAAATTTAAATTTAATGTTGCTTGAATAAAATATTTCAAATGCATCTACCTCAGTTGTTTGTATTTATTAATAAAAAACGAAGGCTGTGTTGTTTTCTGCATTATAAACTAGTGGAGTTTCATGGAGCCCGACCTGTACCCGTAGACCCGGTGTTCAGGATGACCAATTTATAGGTACAAGTTCAGTAAGTTATTGTACACGATCCGAAGAATATTTATTCTGATTCAGTCAAGCATAAAAACGAAAAATGACCTAGGTAATTACTTTATCCAACTTTAAAAAAATAATCCGCATTTTTCTCACTTCGTTCGTTTATTTTCTTTGGTTCTTGTTTTTCATCGCATCGGTTTTCTTGATGTTAAAATATTCCAATACTTTATAATGAGTGGACAAATTTAATCCATACCTAAAATTGGAAAATATCAAATATATATTTATTGTGTAAATAATGGATAATCAGTAAAAATTTTTATACACGTAAAATCATTTTAATAGAATTGTAACGGATCTGTTTCCTATTTGTTAAAAATTATAGATAAAACAGCTATATTTCATGTAAAAAAAGATTGTCGGACAGTAGGTACATAAAAGGATATGTTGATTTGTATTACAGAAAAATCTGGTTCGTATTCCTAGTAACCTAGTTAACACGATATGCAAATAAATTAATATTTCAGTTTTTTACGTACAAAGAAGTAAAATTCCTACTCTTTTGCCATTGATTAAGGACTCTTAGCGGCTGTAACTAAAAAACCATTTATTCCTCAGCTTCGAAAACACAAAATCGGTCAAGAAAAAATACTGGAAATTATTTTAAACCCTCTATTTTAACCGTTAGAGGGCGTAATTTGCTATGGTAATGCAAAAAATCACATTTTTCCTTTAAATGTCCAATAATAATATGGTAAAAATAAAAGAACGGTAATTTTGAGTAAATTTTACAAAAGTTTTGTCTATTTGTCTATTCAATAAAACCTTAATTTATTAGAACTATTATAAATACGGTTTGGTTAATTAGATATTGAAAAACTTAGCATCGATTTAAAGCAAATTAACTGTTTAATAAAATATTTCAATATAGTTTTGATTCTGTTATTTAAATAAGCACTGTTGTTTAAACAGTAACCATTTTATGAACTTTTCTTGAAAATCTTAAATAAAATATTATAATTTTTATACCTTATTTAAAAAGAAAATACAATTCTGACAAGAAATAGAAAAACCGGGTCTTATTATCTTTTTCCTAACGGAATATAAGCAAAAGTCTATAGTCTATAGTCCACCTAGATATTATTAAATAAAATTATGTATACATTATTCTAGTTGGCTTTGATACGTCAGTAATTTTTCGGTAGATTAGCTGTAGTGATTACAACAAAATTCTTAAAATCCGATTTTAATTAGGTACCTCTTTAGTTTAAGTTTACCGGTTTATTGAAACTAATTGCGAAATCAAAATTGAATATATTATTACAACAAAACAAACACAACTAAAAACAGAAGAATATAGAATAGAAAATAGTAATAGAGTAAGAAGAGAAGATCTAATTCAACGAAAATAAAATGCAAAAATGCAATAAAAGAATTTAGAGGTAGTACTCGAATTGTTTTTCATCTTTGTTAATGCAAATATCAAGTCTCTGTCTAGTTGAATTGACAGCAGCTTGTATCTGTAACGTGTGGGGGGTAAGTTACTCCACGACACGTAGGCCTCACTAGGCCCATTGTGCATCCTTCTTAGATTATAGACACCTCCTCGTGAGCCAGCCTACAGATTTAGTATAGTTGACAACCAAGAGGTGCTTCTCTTATATTTTTTTTAATAAATAAGAGCATCGAGCAATCGTAGAAGACATGCTCGATGGTCTCATCTTTTTGTTTGCACCCCCTGCAAAATGCTGCTTCTATTTCAACCTTGGAAATATGATCAATTGCAGTGTGTATCCGCTAGATTAAATCTTCTCTACTTACAAGCTGAGTTTGGTAAACTAAATCTTTAAGTCAACTTTATAAATAAAAAACTAATACGGTGAGGTCGACAGATCTTGGTGGCCATGGAAATACACTACTTCTTCCAATCCACCTATTTCGTTAAAGTTGATTTAAAAAGTATTTTTCGTCATTTTTCGTCATTTTTCAACCATCCTGCTACATCCACATAATACGGCGTACCTCTAGTGAAACATTTTCAAATAAAGCAGACAATTTGTCTCTCAGTATTCGGCTCACTATTTAAATTTTTATTAAAAATATTAGTACCTATAATTTTACCATCGAAAATTCCACACCACACATTGACTGACCACCGAGCTTGATTAAACACTTCTCGCATTCAATGAGGGTTGTGATTAGACCAGTAATGCATATTATGCCTATTTACAGATCCATTACTAGAAAATGTAGATTGCTCAGACGGCTCAAACCACCATTATAAGTGATGGATTCTTATTAAGCATATTCTTAAGCCAATTATAATAATCCAGCCTCTTATCACAATCTGTTAATTTCAGACCTTGATGAAGGGCTACATGATATGGATGGAGACGATGTTGTTTTAAAACAGAACAAACGCAGCACCTAGTAAGTCCTAAGTCATAACATTCAAAATATACTTTTATCATGTCATAAACTTCGAAATTAGTGTAAGACATTATGTATTTTTAACTTATTAAAATATATTTTCACACATATTCATTTGACATAAGCTTATTGATATTTAAAAGCCACCAAGAATAATTTGAAGAAAATAATTTTTTTCACTATTAATTTAAAAGTATAATGTTTAAATTTAGTATATGTCAGAATTGGGTGAGGCATTCGTGTTTTCTATTTTCTTCTGTTTTTAATTACTTGTTTAATTTTTTAATAGAAGAAAATGTCTTCTAATTCTTCATAGTAAACAACAAAAACATTGATTTGTTTATTATTTGTATTTAGAGTACACCTAAATCAAATGTAAACCTGTTTCTCAAGACCTTCCTAATCTCCTTGACGCATTGCCTATAAAAAGTAGAAAAATTTTATGCGGCGATTTTAATATTGACTTTGCTAATGAGTGTGCTACTCAAGAGTCTCTGACAAATATGAAATAATTCAGTCTCATTATGGCCGTATGCATCCACCAACTAGAATCACAAAAACAACATTTACAATTATTCATTACGTAGTCTCTGATTTTTAACCCGCTAATGTGGAGCACCAAGTAATTAGCTGAGATCTCTAAGACCACGAAACAATTTTTGCCAAATTTGTGATACTGCGTATATCTCTTAAAACAGTCTGTCAGTTGGGTAGACTCTTCACTCAGTATTATTTGTTAAATTTTTATAATTCATGTCTAGCTACTAAATGGAATAGTTTTTCTAAAGATATTGACTTTTAAAATAAAATAATTAAGTATTTCAATGAAGCATTTCTCCTTCGCCCCATTAAAACTAAACGTGATAAACCCTGGACAACTAAAGCAATAAGGAACCAAGAAATTTAAAAAATAACAGATAATTCCCTAATATTAAAATATATCAACAACTATAGAATATGGTATCGAAAAATTATTAAATCTGCTAGAAAAAAATACTGCGAAAATCGCATAGCAAGAGCTAAAAACTCTTCCAAGGAAACCTGATTTAGTATTAATTACTTAAGAAATAAAAACCCTTTCTTTAAATAATGTAAATCCTAGTCCAGATGAACTAAACAATTATCTTGTAAGTGTAAGTAAGAATATCAACTCTAATATAGCTCCAAGTCAGAATGCTCTCTTTTTCGTTCTACCTACTAAAATTATTACGGGTAGTTTCTTCCTAAGATCAGTAGATAAGCATGAACTGGTGCAAACCATAAACAACAACCAAAATAAATCTTCCTGTGGATTTGATGGCTTGTCTACTAAAAAATTTTTAATATACATGATGACATTTTAACTTCGCTGATTAATTAATCTTAAGAATTTGGTCTCTTTCCCAACTGTCTAAAAACAACTATAAAAATCCAACTTTATAAGGGTCACGACAAAATCTAACCAGTAACTATAGACCTATTGCCTTGTTACCTACCTTATCGAAGAATAATTAATAACCGTCGATGATTTTATTGGATAAAATAAATAAACACTAAAAATTTGAATTTAGCTTTTAATTAATAGAGATTCAAGAACCAGTTCTTATAATAATTGTTCAAGATGTGCTCCTTTTACTTAAACTCTGGTCGGACTCGTTCAAAAGTGTCAGTGGAAACTGCCCTACATTCTTCAAAAATTCTTTGTTTTAAAACGGCAATACTGTCAGGAGCTGTAGCGTAAACATCGTATTTAAGGAATCTACACAGAAAACAATATAAAGGTGTTAGATCCGGAGACCGAGCTGACCATTCTATTGGACCGCATCGAAGTAATAGTGTACAGGAGCACCATCTTGTTGGAACGTTAGTTACAAGTTACCAAATTCATCTAGATTTTGAGAAGCACTTCATATAACTGATTGTTATTTTCTATCATAGAATATTTATACATTTATTTTTGACAACCTTAAATATAATTTTTACAAAATTGCGCAATAAATATTATTTATTTATATTAACAATATTAAAATTAAATTTAGCACCACGTGTTCTTTGAACGCAGAAATCTATTTTATTACTAATCCGATCTCTGCTTTTATTTAGTATTTTTCATATTTTTATTTCTCTTTATCAGATTTAAACATATTTGTGCCATTTGGCCCATTCATTTATTTTTTACTTTTCTAATTTTCGTTTATCAACACAGTCTGCTTTAAACCGGCCCTGGCATTTATTAGTGTTCTTAAAAAGTAAGCAACGGTATCTCAGAGTTAGACAGGGTTAGGAAACCGAAATGCGATGTTTCGGCAAGCAGGACTAGACTAAAGCCAATGCGACAAAATTCATAGCTTTTTCGTTCGTGTATCGTTTAATTAATTTTTTTAGCCATAACACACAACGGGACATAACCACATTACTATTTTGTACACATGCACATACAATGCTTTAAGTTTCAATCGCAACTTACTTTCATAGGAGAATAATGTTGAAATACGTCAACATATCTATGCCATTTGGCTATTCATTTGTTTGCTTTACTAATTTTTGTTTATCAGCAGAGTCTACTTTAAACCGACCCTGTCATTTTTAGAAGTAATCGAATGCGGTTATGTCACCATTTTTTACGCTTAAACTATGAACCACAAAACGCTACTGAATCCTATCATGTGACAGTCTTTTTCAATTTTCATATTCGTAGAGCACAAAACAGAAGTCTTCTTCTCCCGTCAACCACACGTAAAAACAAAACGGCGTGCGTCGCCATTTTGAAATTTTAATTCTTGCATAATTTTGCACTAAATAGCTATGTTATCAATTTTTTTAGTTTAAAGTAATAATAGAACAAAGATATTAAAAATTTAGTGATGTAAAATCGTTTTTCTTTTGTGTGATTGAAAGAATAAAAAGTTATAGTGAAACATTCACTGTAAACAAAAAAATAGGAAACTTAAACCATGGATAACTTCAGCCTTAATTACTTCTATCTATAAGAGGGATCAATTAAAAAAGAGATTGTTAAAAAACTTTTCTATGGAACGGGAAACCAAATATAAAGAATATAGATATTAATTAAATACATTAATAAAAAAAACAAAAATGATTACTATCAAACTAAATTAAATGATGCTCACGGTGACTGTAAAAAAACGTGGAAAATAATCAATGATATAAATGGATACAAAAACAGTTCAAACATTTCAAATACTGATATAAATGAAAATGGAAGTTTAGTTAAAAATAAAGAAAAGGCAACCTTATTTAATAATTTCTTTATAAACTTGGGTAAAAATATGGCAAATAAAATCAAAAAAATTAAATTACCAAACAATTTCTTAGCTGATAATGCCATAAAAAATTCTCTTTTTTTAGAACCAGTAACGGTTCCAGAAATAATAATATTAATTTCTAACTTAAAAAATAACTGTTCTGCAGGACCTGATAAAATAGAAACTAAACTCATTAAATATATTCATAAAGATGTAGTGACTCCCTTATCGCATATTATAAACCTTTCTTTGTCTAGTGGAATAATACCTTGTCAATGGAAACATACTATAGTTACTCCTATTTTTAAATCTGGGGATCATAGCAAAATGAATAACTATAGACCAATATCTGTTATAAATAATTTTGCAAAAAATATTTGAACAAGCTGTCAAAAACAGATTAATAAAATTCCTAGACAAAAATAAAGTTCTATCGAAAATACAATTTGGATTCATAAAAAAATCCAGTACTGAAGATGCGACATTAAATCTACTTGAACCGATAATCTGCGCCTTGGATAGATCAAGTAAATGCCTAGCGGTTTTCCTTGATCTGGCAAAAGCCTTCGATACGGTTCCTCACTCTGATCTCTTAATTAGAATGAGTAACTATGGCATTAGAGGTACAGGACTTGATTTACTTAGAAATTATTTAACAGATAGAACCCAAAAAGTAAAAATAGGGGATACATTAAGTGCCGCTTCAATAGTACAAATAGGAATACCACAGGGGACAGTATTGGGTCCAATTCTATTTTTAATTTACATAAATAGCATCTCCAACATAAATCATTTTAAAGGAAAACTTGTATGTTATGCTGATGACACTGCCCTTGTAGTGACTGGGACATCTTGGGATGAAGTAAAATTAAATACAGAAGCTTGCTTAAAAAAAAATAAAAATTTATCTAGATTATAGTTTATTGACTCTAAACATTGAAAAAACAAAATATATTACTTTTTCTCCCACTACAGCTGATCAACCTAAAATAGACGTTAAACTACATGACTCTAAATGCAATCATACTAGATGTAACTGTCCCATCTTGGAAAAAACAGTAGCAATAAAATATTTAGGTGTAATGATTGACCAGCACATAAGATGGAACGAACACGTTACTTACGTTACAAAACGCTTAAGAGTCTTGTTTACCAAATTTTATAACATTAGAGATATTCTTTCAAAAAACAATTTATTTATGATTTATAATTCGTTTTCCGAATCAATTTTAAGGTATTGTATAACGATATGGGGTGGTACTTTTAAAAGTACGTTACAAAATCTGCAAACTACATTAAATACATTAATTAAAATATTATTTAAAAAGGATAGACTATATTTAACTCAACTACTATATCAAGAATTAAACATTTTTACTTTAAGACAATTATATACATATCAGTGTCTTCAAAGGGTATACAGAGATCAGGATAAACTACACAAGGTTTCATCAAAAACCAGAGCAACTACAAATTTAAATTTGAATGTAGACCTATTTCAAAAAACGGTAACACAAAGATCTTTCTTTTATTTTGGCCCCAAATTGTTTAATCTTCTCCCTTTATCAACGAAACAAATAACTAAATTAACTAAATTTAAAACTGAAATCAAGGAATGGGCCCGTTCACTTTTATTTTTGAATGTGAATTATTTATATATTTATAAAGATATTAAACTCTTTTGTCTGGTGGTACTTTTCCTGTTAAGATATTTTTGCTAGAAGTAAGGGAATTCCCATAAAATTCTTTCAGTGACTCATTGCGTCAGAAAACCCCTAATTCTCTTCAAGTCTCGTATCGGTTAATAGTTAAAAGGGCGCGGTTGTCGGATGTATCATTGCACCACCATTCCTCTTCTGCATTTATTAAAGAAATTTACATGATAAAAATATGTATATTATTTTTTAAAAATAATGTGTTTATATTTTCAGATAAAGCTGTAGGCCCTACCTTTTCTAAATTTTAATAAAAACAATTAGTATTACTCAAGCTGAATATTACCAGATCGAAATTTTATTTGAGAAAATGTATCTGGTAAACGTGACAACGTTGTAAGTACTTCTAAATAGTGTTGTCTACACACACTTCTAGAAATAAATGCAACGTTGCCACGTTTACCAGATAAATATTGCAAATCAAATTTCTACTTTTTGATTATGGTCTGGTTAATTTTCAGCCTGAGTAATAATGATTGTTTTAATTAAAAAGTAAAAAATAAGCTCCCAGCTTTAAATCTGAAAATATAAGTTCATGATTTTTAGAAAAATAATGGAATTTTACTATTTAAATTACATATATAAATGCAGAAATGCTATATTAGGGATACTTCCGACAACCCCGCCGTCTTTAAGCATAACCGATACGAGACGTGAACGGAATCAGGGATTTTCTGACGCAATGAGTCACTGAAAGAATTTTATGGGAATTCCCTTACTTCTGGCAAGAATATCTTAACGGGAAAAGTACCACCAGACAAAAGAGTTTAATATCTTTATAAATATATAATTAATTCACATTCAAAAATGAAAGTGAACGGGCCCATTGATCCAAACTTCCCCAGATATGTTTGAAATATTTTAAATAAAACTGAAAATAACGTACATTATTTCTGGTGTCTTTTCAAGTATTTTTTACAATTTTTTAGCGTTAACTTCTGTTTAACTATACTACAGGAGAAAGTTTTAAACCTATCTCACTTTTTGGACCTGTCTTGCTTTAGTTTCCTATTACTCCTATTACTGAGTCGTTTTTCTTTTTAATTTTTTTTTTGTACTTTTAAAACAATTTATTATTGTATTTTTTTTATGGAAGGGATCACACAAGACAGGCATATATGCCTAGGTACGATCCCCTCCATGGATAAAAAAAAAACTTGTAATCTGGTACGTAATATATTTGATTTGATTTGATATGGTGATAATTATTATTGGTGTTTTTATTCTATGTATAATATATACAGGGTGATTTTTTGAAAAGGATCCACCCTCGATAACTTCATTCTCGTCTTGATTCAGGTAAAATCCAAAAACAGGTCAATTTTTATCCTTAGGATTACATATTTTTAGATCACAACTGATTTTGTCGGATCAACCCCATAGCCCCACCAGCCCCCACCTCAAAAACCTTTAATAGCAAGGGGGGACGAGTGACCCTTCGTTTGAAAGGTTTTTGCATTTACCAGAATTATTTCGTTTTGTACAGGGTGGTTCAAGAAAAAATACAAATTGCAATAAATAGACTTAAATTACTTTCATCATAATAGATTCTTAAAATAATAACCGTTGAGAATAATAGGAATCCTTCCTCATTCAACAATTTATCTCCTGTCGTGAATTCACTTAAATTTTTTGCCTCAGTTTTTGAAGACGGTTGATGAGTGATATCGCGCTATCGCTCTTTTTGTATGCATTTTTATCTGCAATTTTTTGCGCATCTTTACAAGCCGTTTTGACGGATTAGATTTAATTCAAGTAGTTTGCAGTCAGTTGGTATGTCAATTGATTTATTCCCTGTAAAATGGTTTACACTATTGCCGAGCGGGTAGAAGTTATTTTCATTTATGGTGAGGAGCAGAATTGTGCCCGCGCCACTGCCAGAGTTTTTAATGCGAGACATCCAGATAAGCGAATGGAGCACAAATATGTCACGCAACTTGTGCGGAAGTTTCAAGCAACAGGATTGGTGAAAAATATGAAGAGAGATGGTAACAGAATAGTTAATGAAATGGCTCAGATTGAAGTGGTGGGGAACTTTACTTTCGATCCAACCAGTTCCTTGCGTCAGATTGCTACGACCACTGGACTTTCGTATTCATCGGTACGCAAAACTTTTTAAATTTCATCCCTATAAAATGAAGATACTTCAGGAGCTTGTGGACGATGATCCTGATAGGAGATTACAGTTTTGCGAAATTATGACGGAAATGATAAACGCAAACCCAAACCTCATAAAAAACATTTGCTTTAGTGACGAATGTAGTTTTTATCTGCATGGCGCAGTCAATAAACAGAATGTCCGATATTGGAGTGATGAGAATCCTCACATTTTTAGAGAGGGGCATACTCAAGCTCCTCAGAAATTAAATATATGGAAAGGAATACTAGGCGATGCGGTAGTCGGTTCGATTTTCATTAATGAGACTTTGACTGGCGAGGTATATTTGGAGCTGCTGGAGGATATCATAGATCCCTTGATAACGGTTGAAGTTGAAAATCAGCGGAATCAAGATGGATTTCTTGTACTTGAAGAAAATGAGCTTTTTTTTTTCAGCAAGATGGAGCCCCACCTCACTTCGCTGTGAATGTTTGGAACTGGCGGAATCAGAGATTTCCGCATCATTGGATTGGCAAGCAGGGAGCAATAGAATGGCCTCCACGGTCACCAGATTTGACAGGACCAGATTTTTTCCTCTGGGGGCACCTAAAATCTGTTGTCTTCAAAACTCAACCAGCAGATTTAGTGGAGGAATTTGAAAACCGCCTTTACTACTGCATGGAGAATAACGGTGGTCATTTTGAGCACTTGTGATTTTGCTTCCTTTCACTCTAATCCGTTTCTTCTCGTTATGTAAACATTTAATACGATTTTTATTCCAAAAATTAACCAATTAAAGCGAAATGTAAATCTATTTATTGAAATTTGTCTTTTTTCTTGAACCATCCTGTACAAAACGAAATATTTTTTACATGGTCATATGGTTAATGCAAAAACCTTTCAAACGAAGGGTCACTCGTCTCCCCTTGCTATTGAAGGTTTTTGAGGTGGGGGCTGGTGGGGCCATGGGGTTGATCCAACAAAATCAGTTGTGATCTAAAAATGTGTCCCCTAAGGATAAAAATTGACTTGTTTTTGGATTTTACCTGAATCAAGACGAGGACGAAGTTATCGAGGGTGGATCCTTTTCAAAAAATCACCCTGTATTTATTTAATATTTTCTTTATATTAACATTTAATTGTTAATTAGTCTTATTTAAGGTAGATCTAATTGTAAATGTTTTTATTGTTTAACTTAGCTAATAGAGATCATATTGACTATTGACTACATATTGACAAAATACCCTATTGACCATAACTAATTTCTTTTTAATAATGGTATTGGATTTATCAACATTTTACAGGACTTTGTTTATATAAGACATCTATCCAGTTCTTTGAATTAAATCACACATGTTCACAACATCTAAATCAAGTAATAACATTTTCATAATTAACTTATCTTTTCGTAATACTCTTATTGATACATAGTCGCTTAAAAATGTTAAAAGTAATGTCGTAAAGGTTACATTCCTTCTTCTATACTGTTGTTCTTTTCCATGCAATTTCAGGTTCTAAACGTTTTGCTTAACATCTTTTTCACAATCTATCCGATGCAACACTATGAAAGATTTAAATCCTGGATTTACAGCATCCAGTTTTGAAATTGATAAATGGAATGTAGTCACAATTCAGTTTCAGAGATAATTTTTACATGGGCATTACCTATCTTAATTACCCCAGCACAAACGCATATATCTACTCATCTATAAACTGAAAATAAATTGTATAATATGGTTTATAATATTAAAGAGCACACAATGCTTTTAGCTTTTATTCAACTACAAGAAGGAAAACATTGATTAATTTCTCTTATACTACATTAACATTGTGCACTAGAGAGAACGTAAAAAGTAGATCTGTTTCTGTTTTAATAATACTATTACTGCAGGACAAACAATAATTATCGATTTCGGCAATTATCGTCAGAAAAATGTTGCCAACTTAAGCTGAATAATATTTCAGCCCTGGTCACAGTGACCCCTTCATCCATAAACTGGGTCAATGTCAATGACTCCTTTAGATATACCATCCCTGCTGAAGATAAAGTAATTGCATTATAACCAATCACTAAATAAATAACTTTCTGCCTTCTTAATCAATCCCTACTACTCACATATCGTTACAGCACATTTTATATAATTTTAGTGTTTATTTATTATAACTTTCAAAATCACCATATATTCAAACAAAATTAGTATGAGTATTTTAAATATTATTTTCTACAAACGTCAAAAAATAACAAGGTTCGCGCATTGACAACAATATGCGAAGTGACCCTTTTCTTCATTTTCCTTCGTTACCATGACACCGTGCGCGAAGTAGTGTGCGAAATACTTACTTCGCACACTGCATGTAAACTATATGGGATTTTTATATCTTAACCTGTATGTTCCTCAATCAAGCAAAAATCCAAGAAATCATTTATTTATTAATGTATAACAATAATTGAGGCTTTCAAATTGTGAGAAAATTTAACACTACCTAATTTTATTTATTATTTACAATGTTAACATTAATGGTGCAGCCAGTGCACGAACCAATATTTATTCCTAAACCAGATAACTCAGATTCAGCTCGTGATATCGTAGTTTTGGGAGTTTGGAACACTATCCATTTTTGATTTGCAAGCAACTGCCGTAGAGTTGACAGCACTTGATCCTGAAATTTCACAGTCTAAAATTTGATATTTGAATTTTATTGTTGATAGAATCTTCCACGTATCCTTCGGCCACAGTCGAAGATTTCCATCCTTCATGTCGCTTCAAAACACATATTTCGGCACCCGTATTAGCAAGGAGTGTGGCTGATGTTCTCCGAAAACAATGGCCCGTGTAGGCATCAGGATTTGGTAATTTTGGGTGTTTTGCTATTAAGCTAGGCATCTTTCCAATACTATTTATTCCAACAACTTGGTTAAAACATCTTTTATTTTGATACTTCAAAAACAATCGGCGACTGGTAGCATAACTTGGACGAAGAGCCGCATATTTTCGGTAAATGTTAATATAATCTAAATTTGAAACTGTAAAAATTCGTTGTATATTCGTTTTTGTATCGGGTACTTTAACAATCAAAATGGAATTTTTATCTTCTATGTCATCGACCGTCCTTTTAGTGAGTTCCTCACGGCGGCAAGCACCCGAAATACCCAGTCTTAAAACAACCTAAAAGGAAATCAGTAATTCAAAAAACACATAAAACAATCATCAAAAATCTACCTTAACCAACAAATAGGTTTCATCATCTGCCTCTCTTATGAATTGTTCAACTTCCTCTCTAGTCAATACCTTAGGTTTCTTAGGATGGTTTCCAACTGACAATTTTTTCAAATATGGAACCAACTTGGTAAATTTCTTAAAATCCACGTTTTCTTAAACATTAAGTGTTGCTTTCAACATAGAATATATTGCCCATAACGTGGAAGACTTCTGCTTCTTAGACTTCTCTGCAAAATATGCCAACAGCACATTTTCGGATATTTTTCTGGCTTTATTTGCCTCACACCACTCTTTAAATTGCTGATATGCATTTTCATACTGGCGCCTCGATTTCTCCGGTAAAAGATTTGAAATGACTGAATTGGCCGCATCTGTCAAGTTAGGTGGGGTACTGCTTACTTCATCGTCGCTCGAAATTTCCATTATTTTACAGTTATAAATATCACGCACGAAATTGACGCGAATAAAAAGTCACTTCAAAATAATTATCAAGAACTGTCACTTTGAAATAATTGTCAACAAATGCCATTTTATTTCCATAGTTACAGTAATTACTTGATTTGGAAAAACAGTTTAAGCCAGTTCAATACTATTTTTCATATTAAGCTAAGCATGTTACTTATTTTAGAATAATATTTTTGACGTTTGTAGAAAAAATTTTGTTTGCATCTCATGCGCGAAATACTTTGGTGATCTCGACTAATTTTTTTAACTCGGCTGCGCCCCGTTAAAAAAAAATCAGTTCTCGATCACCAAAGTAGCATTTCGCGCACTAGATACAAAAATAACTATTTAACGAGGTATCATTTACAATTATTCATCACAGTGGCCCTGTGACGTTATCTATGACTATTACGTAACCTGTTACGACTAGTAGAGATGCTTACAAGCATCACTGTTTGTCAGTGTTGTTATTTAGATAAATATATTTTGAAATGAGGATCTGTATATGGCTCGCGCCTTGCTCGAATAGCCATCGAAATTTTTCTCATTTAAAATATATTATCATATGCTACTGAATTTTAACTGAGACCTGAACTATAGTAGTTAGTAAATTAACCTTTAAAATATCTTATACAAATTTACTGTTAATTTTAGATTAGGTGCTAAATTACGTTGAATAGATTAATAATAACAAAGTAAATTTCTTTTTAAACTTCGTTTTACTCTTTAAGATTCTTTGAAGGTTTTGTAATGTATCTAGATAAAAGAAAATTTTATACGCGCTGGTAGTTTGGCCAAAAAATCCTCCACATTTTCCATGTAATTTTTTCTTCGTTATCAAAGTTCATCCGAGCTTTTATGTAACGGTTCGTTAGATTTGAGCACTGAAATTTATTTGATGTAGATGTAGTTTAATTCTATTTGGTAGCTTTTACCGTATTACATATAACTTTGTTTGTTCATAATTAAGTACAAGTATTTTTCGAGTAATTTTACACAAACACCGACAAAATGAAACTGTAAATTTGCATTTTAATAAGATTTCCGTAGTTGCTTGGTTTATTTGCTTTCATAAATTTGTTTTGTTTAATTTCTTACTCAATCTCTGTTTTCGTTCTGCGTTTTGCACTAAAATTTCAATTAGAATGGGCTGACGGACTGTACACAGTGGTTTAAAACCCAATATCGATGGTCATTCTTAAAATACATATTTAATAATTAGTAGGTACATAGTGGCAGATACAAACTCTGTCGAACATAATAAAATAATTACGCATTGGTACGTTTGAATTAACGTATTAACGTTAAACGCCAATTGTAACGATTTATTTCCGTAGAATTCCATCCAAATTCGCTAAATTAAATTACAAAAGCCAACTACAACACAATCTATGATGACCAAAAGTAACCTACAAGTTTCGACTGTCTGATGAACAGCCTTTGCCCAGCCGGTTTCAATCGGAGTGAAGAAGACGTGATTTACAGTATTTATAATAAAATAAATAATAAAAACTTTATTTCATGATTAACAACAAATTCTACAAATCAGAAAAAAAATTAAATGTGAAATAAAGGACATATGCCGATAAGTGTATAAACACTTGTTTCATCAGAAAACATATAATAATGATAATAACAATAGTAGTAACAACAATACTAATAATAATATTATTAATAATATTAATAACAATAACAATTATAATACGAAGTAAAAGGGTATGGATCAGTTTAAAAGCAAAGAAAAATAAATAAAAACTTTAAGATAAAGTTAAGCTTGAAAACAATTTTTGCATTAACGCAGGTACAATAAATAAAAACGAAGATAGATTAGAGATATTGACATATTTGTTATAGTGTCCCTGCTTTTATCAAAGATGTATATTTTTAATGATTTTTTAAATGAGTATCTGTTTCAGTTGCTCAGGAAGATTATTACAAAATTTAGGAGCTAAATATAAAAACGAATGCTGACTTGTGGATTTTACCATTAAGGGGACAGTATATAGCTATTGGCTGGTGTTCTATCTATGCGAGGTTTGTTATGCGAATTGTTTATTGCTATGATATCTAAGATAAAATACAAAACAATGATCGTCGGATTTGTTATCTTCCCCATCAGAAGAATCATCAGTCGAGATCGAGGTCGAGGTTACAAGAATTTTTAAGGAGACTTTTTTCTTTCTCTGGGCCTTGGTACGCTTGTGTTTTTGATTGTTTGGGTTTGATGTTGTCTTCTTATTTGGTTTGTTTAAGTCATCAATAACCAATTTTCTTTTCTGTGACGTTATTTTTCTTTCATTTTCTTTTTTCTTTTTCTCTAACTGAGATTCGAGTTCTGTTTTGTATGGTGAAGAAGTTAATATTGCACATTTCCCTTTTCGTTTATCTGTTCTTTCTGTTTTCTTTTTTCAGCAACAGGTGGTGGCATTAGATGTTTAGGTGATATAGCAAAAACTATTGATGCTGCTGGCTGTTCATCCGTAAAAAGTTGTGGGTCTTAACTTTTAAAACAGTAGGCTTCATTTGGAAATGGTTCGTCAATATTGGTTTGTATTGGTTTGTTAATCTCAACTACCGTTTCACACGTTCTTTGTGCAAGTTTCTCTTCTGTTGTTGAGTCCACTTGTAGAACAACATCTACTTCTGCCTGTGGGCGTGGGTCTTCTTCTTGAACATCATTTGCCTCTACACTAACAGGTCTATCTGTAGATGTTGAGGGAGCAAACAGGTGATCAGGAAAGTAAATTCCTGTTTGCTTGAATCCATTTACTGCCGTCCGCATTCCTGCTGCCCTAAGGAAAGCTGCACCATACAGTTTGGCTACTTGTTGAATTATAACAGCTCTACCAGGATGTGTTGCAAGCCACTGGCGCACCTCCTGCCGATAATAGGTGCTCAATGGAGCCATGAAGGTCACGTCTAGCGGCTGGAATCGATGAGAACAAGGTGGTGGCAAGCACAACAACACAACATTGTTTTCTCTGGCCATGTTAATAAGTTCGAGGCTCTTTGTGTGGGTAGTATGGCCGTCCAAAATCAGAAGGACTGGTTTTTCAGACGTTGGTTTAGAAAACTCAATAAATCTTCGAAACCAATACACGAAAATGTCTATTTGCATCCATTTAGAAGGGTGATATTGAGCGAAGCTTCCCGGTGGTGCATCGCCAAGCAGCGCAGAATTTTCTCTTTCGAGGAAAAACAAATATTGTTGGCATAAAATTTCCGGCCGCATTCATGCAAGTTTCAGCAGTAACCAAAACGCCTCGTTCTGCTGATACCAATGCTCCAACCTGTTTTCTTCCTCGTGAAGCTAGGATTTTGGATGGTTTGTTGGAAACTGTAGTTATTCCAGTCTCATCGACGTTATAAATATCACTTGGAGAAAAATTGTGTTGTTCATACAAACTCTCCAACAGATCGAAAAATGTATCAACAGCTTGCTTATTGAATCCCATGGCCCTAGCTATTGAAGTGTTTTCTGGAAATCGAAGAGAAATATTGTTCTTGTGCCTCCTTAAAAAACCATATAACCAGTCTTTTCCGGCCATCTTGATTTCTTTATCGAATTTGTGTTTCAAATTATTTTGACATCACTCAAAGGTAAATCAAACAATCTACTCTAATATGGTCAGACCATAGCCCTCAGACAAGGTCCCAAGCTACCTTTTCTAGCGGCTTGGCTAGAAGTTAGTAGATTTGTTCTAGCCTTTTTTACTCGATCTTTTAAAGTAGACTGCGAAACATTGAAGGCTTTTGAGGCTTTTAGGTATCCCATGCGTTCAGACAATACTTCCTCTATAGCACCTTCCATATTTTCCTGGCTCCAGGATTGCGGATTTGTTTTCCTCTCGTAAGTTCTAGGCATATTGACTCTGTAAAAAATTGTTTTGAATAATAGGGTAAGACCGGGTAGTACCCGGTTTCGCCCCACTCGGACTACCCGGTCTTACCCAAAGTATAGAATCTAAGAAAATGCTCTAAAACCACTATGAATTTAAGTTATTCCTTCGTTTTATGCATATATTAAACCTTATTTATCATATAATAGGTGACACTGAAGCAAGTATTCATAACTATAAATGCCAATAAGTAATGATCGTTTAAATTGGAAGCAACATTAGAGGAGCGACATGGAAAAATAAACTTACCTCAACTGACAACGTGCGTTCTTCAGCATCGACTCGATACTACTGTCGCTAAGTCGTCTCAGCTTACGGATTGTATTTCACGTTCTGTGCACCAGTTGGCATTAGTAGTAGCAGTACAGTCAAGGTACCTACATACTTTGATTTTCTTTTACTATACGGAGAATGGTCGCACTGCGCAGCTTTCTGAGTGCCTTTTAAAAGGAGATAGAAAACTCCGCCATTTTGATTCCTTATTACGTGTTGCCTACATCTTGGCGCATTATTTTTAATAGGTGCGTTTTAATCATCCGCTTCTGCTTCGGAATTGTCGGTTTTCTTGTTTTAATCTGACAGGTTAAAACGACTTAACCGACAATTCCGGAAGCAGAAGCGGATGATTAAAACGCACCTGATATTTTGCTTGCTGCTGTCAGTGTCAGTGAATATTATTTTTGGAGTCACAGTTTATTGCTAAAGAATCAGTTAGCCCACTCGGACCAGTTGAAAGTTCCAAAATAACATCCACTCCAGGGATACAAATTCAGGATATACAGAAGATCGCTGTTTTATTATAGGCGGTTGTCATATGATGTATTATCCGAGTTGCGCAGTGTATAAACTGGAACATTGAGATCAAAAGGGCCGACGCAGATTGAGCGATCTGATTCTTTAGCTATAAACTGTGGCATGGGAATAAAAATGGCCGCGCCCTATGTTGAGCGTGTCGGACCTCGAGGATTGGAACGCGATTCAGAACTTGGATGTGTTGGAACACATTTTTGTGTTGTCAGCCACACTCTGTTAATACCGTCAAAGTAAAAGCAAATTTAGCAAATGGAAAATTTTGAATTTGGGAAAAGATTAATAAATTTTGATTATTCGATTGGTTAGTACATTAAACTTTATTTATTTTAGTTTTTTACCATTTAAGTCAGAATAATAGTCCTCTTCACTTTCTTTACTCCATTACTTACTTATTATTAATAAGTCAACAGATACACGTATACAATAAAATACTATAATGATAATTATTGAAAACCAAATTACAATCGATAATAGTAATATAATCCTTGGATAAAGACTACGATCGATGCTATCAAAACAAACATAATCAAGAAATTTCCAGAGTTGGTCGTGGTTTATTTACGAGCTCACTTTCGTTTTGCGCATGTCTTGACAATTCGTTCATAATCACATCCAGGAACTGATTTGACAGTACAGAAACTAGTTTGTGATTAGGTGTGGGTGTGTTGGAACACTAGGTTTTTGTACAGTTTTGAGTCCGAAGTTTGTTGGAACACCAAATCTAGACTGCGCAGAATCCCGACAGTACGTAAACCGATTTGCTATTGTGTTGGAACAAGCCTTAACTGAACTTAAAAATGTTTTCAAATATTTTTGAAATATGACTTATCAGTGATATTGATCGATAATTATTTACGTCTGTAGGATCTCCTTTTTTAAACAATGGAATAATAATGAATTTTTTAAAACAAGATGGAAATATTTCTTGATTCATGCATATTTTAAAAATATGTTTCAGCGGTTGAGAAATAAAGTTTGATATTAACCTAATCGTTTCTGATTTTATGTTATCGATACCAACTGCCTTTTTATTCTTTAATTCCTTAATTGCTTATTGTATTTCGTGTTCCTCTATAAGCATAAAAAGAAGCTATTTGGAATAAGTCTACGCATAGGCACATAATTTTGATTTGGTTTTATTTTTTTTGCCAGTTTTTACCTAATTTTTTAATTCCCCAATTACTTATTGTATTTCGTGTTCCTCTATAGGCATAAAAAAATTATTTTTGATATTTTCTATAACTGGTTTACTTCTATTTGCATGACTAATTTTTTGTATTATGTTCCACAAATATTGTGAATTGCCTGAATTTGACTCTATTTCATTTTTATAATAGTTATACTTGGTTTTTTTAATTAAAGCATTTAGTGTGTTTCTAAAATTTTTGTATTTAATTCTCAAATCAATATTTTCTTCATTGTGAATTTTTTTTAAACATATAATTTTTTTATTAAATGAGTTTAACAAGCCATTTGTTAACCAAGGAGCTATCTTATTATTTTTCTTGATTTGTATCGAGTTTCAGTACATTGTTGTATAGATTTCATTATTGTTTCCATAAACTTATTTGTTGCAGTATTTGGATCTGCCAAATTATATATAAATTCCCATTTTAAATTTTGAAATTCAGTTTTTAGTTTTTTATCGTTAATAAAAGTTACAAATTTATCGTTATTTTGTCTATATGTTTTATTATTTGAAGTATAATTAAGACAGCCCAATGGGGACTTTATAGATAGGTAATTAGTATATAAGATTTTTAGATTAAAATTGTAGGTTAGTCAGCTTTTACTGTTACCCTGCACTCTTGTATGTTCATTTATTTTAGAGATGTAGCCGTTTTCATTTAGAATGTTTAAATAGTCCAAAGTAATTGAATTATTTGTTTTCAAAAGGTCTATGTTAATGTCTCCTATCAAGATACTTAGATCGTCGTTTTCATTTAAATAGTTTTCTAGTTGTGTTATAAATTCTAGCGCCGTGGAATTTGGAGATCTACATACAGCTACTATGAAGATAGTCGTATCCGATTCGAGATTGATATTGATTTGTAATATGTTAATATTGTTAACAATCTCTATTATTTTTTATTTACATCTAAGATCTGTATAACCTTCTATGCTATATAAACTTTGATCTAAAATCTCTCTTGTTTCACTTAAAATTATACAATCTATGTCATGGTCTAAATTTTGAAGTAAAATTTTAAATTCATCTAAATTTTTGTTAGCCCCAATACCTACAATTTAAAACAAGATATTTATGGACAGCAGTGCGATTTGAATATGGGAAATAAATACGTTTCTTGTCCTCGGTATAAATCGAACATAGAAACATAGAAAAAAAATGAGATAAATAATCTAGTTATAATGGTTACCAGTTTTCACTAAAGTGAAATCAGAACAATGTCTATTAAGGAAAGTAAGCTGAAAAATCAGGAACTATCCCTAGTAACTTACTTAGGTAAGAACTCTTATTACGAGTGCCTTAAACATAAACATCTTTACACTATATAATATTTATAGAACAATAAGAATTACTAAAATATAATAATAGTCAAAATAACTACTGCTAAAACATACAAAGTTTCACCTCAGTAGGCTCTGAAGAATTCTAACTGAAAGCATCTAGGCGAGAAGCTTAAGAACTTCCGCTAATTACTTCCAAACAAAAAAAACTCTAATTTTAAGTAACAAAAAAACTTTCACCACCTACAAGGTATGTTCAATATTAATAATATCAAAACTAATAAAATGTGAAAAGTTTGTCAAATATAACCAATGACCAAAGTCGAAATTAGATTGTAACTGCACGACCAAAATTATAAATCAAATAAGTGAGACACTGCAATCACTGAATATACTGAATCTGCAGAGGATATTAAACAATATCTATGGAAAGCAGCCTCCTTATACCCATAGACTTGCTTATTGAAGAAAGATGTGAAGTTCAAGGTAAGGACATAGCTGAAAAGAAAGAAGCTAGAACAAAAACTTTAGAAACGTGGCAGAGAAAATGGGAAACACGTGAAAAAGGAAAATGGACGTACACACTCATACCTAATATTGAAAAATGGAATAAACGAAAACTAGAAAACGTCACATTTCATATTACTTAATGTCTAACTGGTCACGGATGGTTTATGGAATACCTGAATAGATTAGGTGTGACTGAGCAACAAGATTGCATGTACTGTCCGAATGTGGATACAGTAGAGAAAACC
This sequence comes from Psylliodes chrysocephalus, assembly GCA_927349885.1. NCBI lineage: Eukaryota > Metazoa > Arthropoda > Insecta > Coleoptera > Chrysomelidae > Psylliodes > Psylliodes chrysocephalus. Next base: position 54,600,654 of record OV651822.1, on the reverse strand, counting down.
CTGTTTCAATGCGAAGAATGGAGAGAGATCAGGCTAGAGCTAGAAAAACGGATTGGAATTAGGCTATCTAGAGAAAACATTTTAGACGTCATGACCAGTAACATAGAGCAATGGCACCAGATAGGTAACATGATGAAAAAGATACTAGGACAAAAGGAGAGAGATTTTAGAAGAATAAATATATGAGCATACCCTAACAACTTGTTAAGAAGTACCTGCGACCTACATCACGTCTCTTCGAAGTTATGCCGACTGGTGATTCCGAGGAGACTTTCCTGTGAAAAAGAGTGGAGGTTTTTTAGTCGATAGAAATCCGGCACTATTAGACGTCTCAGACGTCTAATGTCTTTTGAAGATTTTGTTACCACTCTAATTAAAAAAAAAAAATACTAAAATGCAACTCGTCTTGGCGAGAAAAGTCTGCGTATATTCGTTTGCGCCTATCAAATAGTCCATATTTCGAAATTAATAATACCAAGATCTATTGTTACTAACAGATGACAAGTGATTTAAAGAAATTTACATTTTGACATTTACTATTCTACCACAATGAGAAAATAAATACAAAAAAAAAAACCTAAATTGTGAATATTGACAGATATGAATGACTAAATTTGTTTTTATAAGTGAACTTGATTAGTGCCGGGAAATTTTAAACTACAAACATTCTTAAAATTATAAAGGAGTTACTAGAAAATTTACAAAAGTAACAAATGACGTAACATCATACATTTAATAAAAATGAAAGTAAAGAATATATAATAAAATAAGTTAGAAAATTAACACTGAGCCAAACGATGCTTTACAAGATTTGATTTGAAAAGAAAAAAGGCCCCAAAAACAGCAATCACAGATTCCCTAAGTATCAGTGTTAGTTTTCGTAAAATGAAAGTAAGAGGAATGAGAATTAGGTAACCTCTAACCAATTATTGCCAATACTTTTAAATAAGGGGGTTATATAAGTAAATTTTGATATTAACGCTTATTGAGTTGAGTTTCAAAGATTCTTGATGAATCTCAAGGTCCTCCAGGAGATTTACTTTAAAGTGACAATTAAAAATGTAGTGAAGGATAGTAGAACTCTCAGTAGGAGTAACATTTTATATGATGACCAAAAGTAAATTTATCGGCATATCTTATAAGCTTACTGATGCATTTTTTCCATTCTGCTTTTAAACATTTCTAACCGTACTGAAAACTAAACACTGGTTAACGAAGCTAAGGATTTTATATATATTATGTGCCCGTCGTTGACGCAAAGGTGGCTTGAGAAGATTTGGAAAAATCCATAAAACCGAGTTGGGATTGGATCTTACACCTTAAATTAATTACAAGATTGTGAAGAGTATAGAAGTCTGCCGTATAATGGTTGAGACATGTTTTATACCTCGATTTTTACGGTATGCCAAGTGTGGATCCCAATACGGAGCGGATTTTTAAAATTCTTCTTTGGTTTATTTTCACCATCGGCATTTAATTTTTGTAGTCCTGTAAATTGGAGTCTTCAGATACCGGTGCTCTTGGATTATCGCTCATATTCATTCTTGGAAAGTTGCTTGCTTGGTACACAATAGTTTTCATTATACCCGAGTATTTACCATAACATATTTAATTTTTCTCAATTTATTTTAATAATTCAGACTTGACGGATAAGTTTAGCAACTTCAGAAGATCCGTAAGGCGGCAGAGATTAAATAAAATAATTAAATTCCACTTTGAGATGTTTAAAGTATTGTGTCTCTACTATATCTTATGTTATATTGAGAATAAGATGTTAATACACTGCGACCTAAAAGATCTATAGTGCCGCATTCTGTCGCTAATGCAGCAATAAAATGTCCCAATGCCTATAACGACCCTTTCAATCCAATCTTCTCAATGAAGTGTAGGATTTGAAGTGGCTTCAAGTTACGCAAATCTCCCTCTTACATTTGATATGATCCTAGGTATATTTCCTTGGATTCTGGAGTGCTACACATTCAGTTAGAATGTGAATGGAGGTTTCGTCCTCTCCTAACAGAATCTGCACTCACTATCTTCTACTACTCTCAGTTTACTAAAGTGTCCTTTTAGGCGGCAATGCCCAGTTAGGATCCCTGTTACAATACGTAGCTTGTTCTTGCTCAGGCAGATACAGGCTTCCGATCTCTTCTGGTTATGTTTACCCAGAAGTATATTATTTGTATAAGAATAATTTCTTGACCGAGGCAGAATTTTATATAAATAAAAATTTCCTTGGTTTATTCGGTCTTTGTTTTTTTTTTATTATTTTCAAATGTTTAGCATACTATATATGTTTCGGAAAACTTTTCCATCTTCGGGTGCAGTCATAAATTAATAAAACATGGGGACAATTACAAACAAATTAAAACATTTTTAAAATAATTTTAAAATAACAGGAATAAAATAACAAAAAGATGAGTTTTTACAAATTTAAAAAATTACCCGTGGCATTACAGTTAAGGATAATAAAGCTTACAATTATTTAATAATATTAAAATAAACGTTTGACAAATATTTTATGTCCGTCTTATTATTTTATTTTATAAGTTAGTTATTAAAAAATAATTTTAAATTTGTTAAATGATGAACATATTTATTGGGTATGTTTATAGATTAAAAAATGTAAAAACTGCAAATATTTATTGGGTGGATTTATTATAAAGAACAGTAGATTAAATATTGGTTTGAGGTTTGTCTTTATATTCCTTCGTTTACTGAGTTTTTGGGGAAATAGTTGTATAGATTGGCCAATATTGGTGCTTCTTCAACTTGTCTACTATTTCTGGAATTATTGTAAAACTATCCACTTTCTAGCTACCGTCTGAACGATATCAAAGGCCCGAAGGTTGACAATGGAACAACCAAAATTTATTTGACCGGGTAGACCAAATTTTTATTAGTATTTTTTTTTTTAAGTTCAATTTTAGGCAGTTTTTTTTACTGAAAATGACTGAGTTCAGTTGGTAGGTAACAATTTTAGCCTGAGAATCCTGAACATAGGGATCTCCCATACAGACTGAATTCGTCTGTTATACAAACTGTTCAAAGGCCAAGGAAGAAGTCGATGTTGAAATATTTGGACTAGTGTCTACAACAACACTTTTGCTGAGTTTAAGTGAATTCGCAGAACATACAACAGTGTTCCAGGTCGAACTACAACACGGTGCAAGAAGACATATTAAATCAGCAGGTATCAGGCAAAACTATTGCTATAGATTATGATAGCCAAGCAGCTTCAAAGCAATTTTCTAAGAAGAAATAAAATCACATGTGGTGAAAGACTGCCTAGAAGAACTGACAGAGCTAAGTAGTTAAAACATAGTGACCTTGCACTGGGTATCAGGTCACGAAGGATATCAGAGCAATACAAAAGTTGATCAACTTGACTAAAAAGGCCCACATAGGGCCATGATCGACTCCGAACCTTTCTGTGGAGTTGCTAGGGCATTTTGAAAGGCATCAACCAACTGAATCAGAACCGATTATTCATTAGGATAACAGTAGGGCTTCTTACCAGACACCCTCAATAGTCTTATTAATCCAGTTAAAGAAGCAACATTGTGTAGATTCTATAAAGAATAAGAGAAAACATCAATCCACTTCCTGTACCAGCGAGATGGCCAGGCTAGATTTAGGGCTTCTAACAATAGGTAAAAAAAATCCAGAAGCTGGGAGTCACTGTCAGAGCTATTAAGTCTAATGAAAAGACCAAACTCGCCGAGACACTTTAACTAACGAAGTCTCGCAAAAGATCTGAAAAGACCGTGGTGGTCGTGGACAAGGAAAAATAATGTCCAACTCTTATCAAATCTAATTTGTTCAACATTTATTATTGCTACTTTTAGCCAACTGATAACATCAACTTAGTCACTTGTATCATCGAAGATTCTGTACAACACGCAATTGATTAACTAACCCTGGTCGAGCCTTATCTTTCCTTATACAACCCGCGCTAATGGGAAAGTTCTTTTTATTGAGTTAGACAAACCTTAAATCAAAATGTTTTGGCAGAAGAGAACAGGTATAAACCGCAAAATACATATTGATCCGATGAGCACCCCGCACTGGATACTGCAAGGCCAAATTAATAGTAATTTTCCTAGTTCACTCAAAAAGTAGAGCTTTGTGCCGAAGAGTAATGTCTGTTATTATTTACTATTGATCGTAGGTGCTATTTTATAAATGATCATGCCATTTGACTTAAAAATATCAAAGATATAGAAAATTTCACTAACCAACTTACCATGTATAATTTAAGAAAAAATTTTACATAAACCTATTTAAACAGTTTAGAAATTTTGATACTGGGTAAAAAGAAATATGAGTGGTAATGGTTGGTAGGAGATATCTTTAAAAAAATCGGCAGGATTAAGGGAAGAAGTAAAAGAGGAATTTCGAGTAAAACATGAAGAGATACTGATAGTTATTCTTGTAGGCTAAATGGTATTCAGAATAAAATAGTGGTGAACATTGCAAGTTGAGAAGATAAATGTACATTGTGATCCTATCTAAGAAAAAAATATAATGATCAAGTAATATTATGTAAAATAATAAATAACAAAAAGAACCCCAGACTTTTCTAGAAAAAAAAAAAACAATCATTAAATTAATTACTTTTAAGTAACCTTTTAATAACTGATTTAATAATTTACTTTAGTCCAGGATCCGTAAATAAGGTCGACCTTCACCCATCTGTTTATTGCATAAAAGTTTTTTTTTTATTAGATAAAATATGTTTTTAAATATACCTCAAATGGGTTGCCTAAGAAAATACGGTCACGGTCATTTTTTGCTTTTCTTTCTGAATACAAATAAGGAAAGTGTAGCAATCATAATAAAAGTTGCCCATGATGTCATTCTCTATTATTTTGTTCCTATACATGATTTCCCTAAAATGGACCTAATTCGAAATATTTGAGGAAAAGTGCGAATTTTGAATATTGAAGACAACTCAAAAACGGATAAAGAAAAAAACACCAAATTTTAAGCTTAAGCTTTAATCTATCCTGCGGTGAGCTGATTTCAGTTTAAGCATAGTTGAAGCATCTGTGGAAGACTTTACAAGGTGTCGTTTTTTTTATTTTAAGAATTGTCCATGTTTATAAAGCCATCCTTTTTAAATGTACTCTCATCTGACCACAGTACATTGTTTATTAAGTTCGGGTCCTCTCTATTTTTGTTCAACATTTTGCGGCAAAACCGTACGCGTGGTTCGTAGTCTCGAAGCAGCAGGACTTGTACACGTTACACGTGATATGGGTGATATTGATATCTCCTAGTAATCTCGTTTACTGTCGATTTGGGTATCCCTGTTCGTTTTTGTATTGTTCGCGCCAAAGTAGTCGGATCGTTTTCAATTTCTTCTAAAACTTGATCATCGTAATCAATGCGGGGTCTTCCCTCTTGAACGGGAGCGTGAGGAATCCTGCCCTCCGAATATGCGCGATGAACATTGATAAACACACGATAATCAGGATATTGTGCCAAATTTGGATATCTTCCCCGATAAAGGTTAGCTGCCGCTAGACCATTTCCTCTGCATTCTCCATAAATGAGATGCATGTTTGCATACTCCTGGGCGGTTTACGGCAGTGGCATATTAAACAGTTCAATCACCAACACAAATAGTTCAATCAACTCAAAGTCCACAGGAAAGTCAGGTCACTTCATTTGATCTCCAATGCAATCAAATCCAAATCAAAAGGTAACACACAAGTCCAGCAAAATTTATTGACAATACAGTAACAAAATAACAACAAAAATGTTTTTTGCTTGTTGCTATGGCGATAACACTTATTTCATAGCCTCTTAGTCTAGGCTGTTGATTTTTGTTTAATTTTTGGTAAGAGAAATAAAACTTTTTTAAACATGATTTAATTAATGTTATTAATGTTAAGGTAAATTAGGAATATCCTTCACTGTAAGTCAATAACAGTAAACTGTTTATAAGAACAATGGGCCGAGTGAATAAAAACTTAGCTTTTGCTTTTAGTATGAAGTATATGCTTTTACTAGGTAGATTTAGCTTTTGCTAATAGCATTTGCTGAAATTGAAGTGAATAACCTTCTGCTTTTACTTACTAGCAGAAGCTAGATATTTTAAGTATTTACTTAAAGTTCTTATTTGGTAAATCATCAAAAAAAAAATGTTTTTATTCTGATAATGCCTATATTTATATTTTTATGACTAATCAGTCGGCCGTGAAATTCTGTGGAACTGCAGACTCAGACTTGTCGATAGACTGTATATGTATGGACAAATTTTAACTGCCGATATGCAAATCGACAAAGGCAAATATTGAATACATGAAAACTTTTTAAACCAGTATCAACGAGTGCTAACGGTTTACGTTCAAAATGAGTAGTGGTTCAGAAAAATCTACAAGTGATTTTTTGACGGAGGAAGTTCCTGCAAAAATTTCGTCCAACCTGAAATTAATGGAAATTTTGGAAAGTTATAATATTATATTTAATAAATCGCAAGTTCCTAAAATAAAAGAGAAAAAGAATAAGCATATAAAGAAATCCACCAAAAATATATTTTGCAAATTGGAAGGGATTTAACTAAAAAACAACAAAAAAAGAAAATCCAAAATATGAAGACCGTGTTGAAGAAAAAGACGGACAAAACTGTAACGGGAAATAAGAAAATTGTTTTCGCTAATGGAAGGTAGGTAATAAAGTATGGCTAGAAAAACAAATAAATGGTATAAAGATGTAAAAGCAAAATTAAGTATTTTTTTCGCCGAATAGTATAAATTACTGTTTTGCTGCTATTTGATCCAAAAAATTATTTCAGGAGGAATGTCGATAGGATTTGTGATGGAACAACCTCAGCCATCAACGTCCAAAACTGAAGAATTTATTCCACCTCCACCTCATGTTCGGCCTTTACCTGATAAGTTCCCAGTTACCAGAAGAACCAAATTTAAGGAAACAGTCGAAACCTCAAATTTGTCCAATACAGAGCTCCAACGACTGGTATTGTTGGAACAGCTGGAACTAATAAGGGTTCAAAAGGAAAAGGAAAAATTATTGTTGGAAAAATACAAAAAGAAAATGGAAACCAATTTAAACAAATAAATAATTTGTTGTTCAGAAAGTTGTAAGTAAATGAATAAATTGTTTTCGTTGTTAAAGTTTTTTTTTTTTTTTTAATAAATTTGTGACGAAGTCACTAAAATTCCCATTATTTTATTCCATAAATTAATTTCTAAAATTAATTTCCGTCTATGAACATTTGCAAGACTAACTAATATTTCCATAGAATTACCATTTTTAAACCTTTGCAAGAGCCTCGTAGTTTAAAACTTTTCAATATCACAATAAATTAAATCTTGTCGTAAAATAGCAATTCTAGTAGATTTATCCGTAAGCTGATCAATTAACGTTTTTTTTTGCAAAACAACTTATTTCAGAAAAGAAGGGACTACCGTCCCCACTCCGGCAAAAGTACGACTTTTGATAAAAGTAGATCTTTTCCAGGCCGTCTGTGTTCGCTTCGAATAACCGTTTTTTACCAAGTGTACCGGATTAGAGTGAATACCGTTATTTCTTCGGAGATAGTGAGAAGTTAATCAAGGTAGGCCTTTTAATTAAAATTCCGTCTAATAATTCTCCCTGCAACATTCATTTCCGTTTCTATTAATTACCTAAGAAATTCGACCAGTATTTTAGATTTCTTAGTACCTGTCAGGGTAACAAATTGGATTTAGATCCGGGGCGTTAGCGCCCTTCAACCATTTTCGCGTTAATCAGGGGGTGATAGTGGTATTCGCTTGCTTCCCCCGTCGAGAATCAGAGCTGTTTCGCTTTTGTAGAAGCTATGGACTACCAGATGTCTACATAAGAGAAATTTGAAACCAAATAAATAAAGTTAAAATCGTCAATATTCCCTAAAGTGTTGGTCGAATAATACCGTTTTAAGTCACCTGTATTTGGACTATTGTGCCTAGCAAAATAATATTGCGGGGAGGATATTAACCGTCATTCTTACAAAGGCAACCGTCATTTTTTTCTCTCATGAGTGCAAAGTGATACTGTTCACCGCCGTTTATAAATTGTCTATAATTGATTACTGAGAGTAAATTATTAACTTTTAATTTCTAAAATGTATAGTTCAAATCATATTTAATTGTACTATTGTAGATTTTTGTCTTATGACTAAAACTGGTTGTTTGCATTAGTAGGAAAGAATTTGTGCTAAGGGTGTTAGTGCCCACCGTTATATTTTTTTTTTAAAGGAAATTATTTTTATTTTCTCATGGGTATAGCATAGGTCATAGTTAATTTTACCGTTATAGCACTTTTCTGTTAACACCGAGACCGTCTATTTTATCAACAACACATATTCTTCATTTATTTTATTACCGCTATTAAACATATATACTTACCGATTTCACCCTCGTGTCATTTGTTTTATTTATTTTATTTTATTTATTTTATTTTGTAAATATATTTTTAATTATAATTCCTGAGTTTAATTTTAAATAACTCCTTTACTTTTCCGTTTTCAGAGCTTAGGTACTAATAGGTAAAAGTGCAGTGAAAAATTTTATTTACTTTATTACCCCAGTGTAGGTCAACTAAACAGTGAAGGTCTGGTCGTTTTATTTTTTTTTTGTTTGTACCTGGACTCCACTGAGTCTGCTGAGGGTGTACTTTAAGTGCACCCCAGGGCCGCAGAGTAGACTGCGTTACCAAAACTGGCGCCTGAGCAACCCTTGTTCGAAGAACAGCTTAGCGCCACCCCAACCCCTCTTCTTTATTTTTAGAGACGAAGAAATTTCACAAATTAATGAACTTTACTCAGATTTAGGTACCTACTTACATTTAAATTTAACTTAAAAAGTAATTCAAAATAATAAAAACCATAAAATATAACATTATACAGTGTGGCCCATTGAAAACTTTCTAGAAGTTATTAATATTCATGTTGTGTTTTGATATTATATAGTACCGTACTGTAGAGTGTAAAAAAATCCAATAATTTTAGTTTGTATTATATTTCAAATATCCACATTTAATTTATAAATAAAATAGTTCTTTTCCTATTCTACACTTGAACTTTTACACCCCAAAACTCCTAGAAAACGACAAAAGCCCTACAGTACTTAGTAGTATATTTACAAATCCAATTGAAAAATTATATTTTTTATTTCTTCTCGTGTCTGTTGACCACGCTGACGGTCGTTATTCAGCTCATCATTATCTTCCACAACTTCTTCACCATCGTGATCCTCGGCGGCTAATTCTTCTTCGTCATTTGGTAATTGGTCATTTAAATACTTATCAACATTATGCAGAACCACAGCGCTGACGATAACTGACGGAATTTTGTCAATGTTCAATCGTATCTGATGTTGCAAAACAGGGAATCGACGTTTTAGTTGTCCGAAACAGCGTTCTATAATAACGCGCTCTCTTTTATGTAAATTATTATACGCTATTTCTTGAGGTGTGGTGGGGTTTCTGTACGGTGGTAATAGCCATGGCGTTATGCCGTACCCTTCATCGCCTAAAATAAGTCTATAGTTCTGTTGACGTCTTCTCATCATACCAAAAATATTTGATCTACTTAAAATACGACTGTCGTGCACCGAACCAGGCCATTGAGCATCTACGGATGTAAAAATTTATTTTCCGTCACAAGTTGCTTGCACATTTATACTACACCAGCCTTTCCTATCGATATACTCGTAACCATGTAGCGATGGCTTTATTATTGGTACATGAGTGCAATCAATTGCACCAAAAGTACAGGGAAATCTATACAACTGTGGTCATTTGTTTATTGCCTGGTCAGTCGAGTTTTCTGTAGGAAATTTAATCCAAATTCCTGCCTTTTCAATTATTTTTGGTAAAACGTGAGATATCGTTGTACATATTGTTGTTCTATGAACTCCTTCTTCTTTTCTGATCCCTATTTGAAATCCAGGATCACTTAGAAATCGCAAAAATATTTGCAGTTGTTTTTTTGAACTCAATGCACCACCTCTAGTCTCCACTTTTGGCCCCAAAAAATGGTTAGCTATCCACTCAACATTTTCTTCACTAAATCTATACAGACCGTGGTATTCTTCGGCACGACTTTCTTTTCTTTCGGGATAAAATTTTACAGATCTTATATTCATAAATACAGCCATTTCTGCCAAACTGTTCAACAATAATAAATTTTTAAGCCAGGGTCTAACAAGCTTGCAAAAATGTAAGCTTTTCCTTAATATTCTTAGTAATTGCTTCCTTTTATTCACACCATTTTTAGACAATGCTAAAAACTTTAGCTTTTGCTAATTGTATTTTTAGTAAAAGCTACTACTTATTTTTATTTACTGCAATTTAAGCATTTGCTAGGAAAATGTAAGTTTTTGCTTTTACTGAATTTTTATTCATATTGCCCAATAGGTAGTTTTTAAAAGTACATTAAATTAGCAAACTTTTTAAATCACTAGCCAGGTTATTTTAGACCTTTTTACTTTCCTATCTGTATACAGAAAAGGAAAGTATAGGAATCATGATTTTTTTCGGCCTCCAGTTTTCGACGGATTTTTACGTTTTGGGGTCCCCTGAATCCGTTTTGACTATTTTCGGGATGATGTCTGTCTGTCTGTCTGTCTGTGTGTGTGTGTGTGTGTGTGTGTGTGTGTGTGTGTGTGTGTGTGTGTGTGTGTGTGTGTGTGTGTGTGTGTGTGTGTGTGTGTGTGTGTGTGTGTGTGTGTGTGTGTGTGTGTGTGTGTGTGTGTGTGTGTGTGTGTGTGTGTGTGTGTGTGTGTGTGTGTGTGTGTGTGTGTGTGTGTGTGTGTGTGTGTGTGTGTGTGTGTGTGTGTGTGTGTGTGTGTGTGTGTGTGTGTGTGTGTGTGTGTGTGTGTGTGTGTGTGTGTGTGTGTGTGTGTGTGTGTGTGTGTGTGTGTGTGTGTGTGTGTGTGTGTGTGTGTGTGTGTGTGTGTGTGTGTGTGTGTGTGTGTGTGTGTGTGTGTGTGTGTGTGTGTGTGTGTGTGTGTGTGTGTGTGTGTGTGTGTGTGTGTGTGTGTGTGTGTGTGTGTGTGTGTGTGTGTGTGTGTGTGTGTGTGTGTGTGTGTGTGTGTGTGTGTGTGTGTGTGTGTGTGTGTGTGTGTGTGTGTGTGTGTGTGTGTGTGTGTGTGTGTGTGTGTGTGTGTGTGTGTGTGTGTGTGTGTGTGTGTGTGTGTGTGTGTGTGTGTGTGTGTGTGTGTGTGTGTGTGTGTGTGTGTGTGTGTGTGTGTGTGTGTGTGTGTGTGTGTGTGTGTGTGTGTGTGTGTGTGTGTGTGTGTGTGTGTGTGTGTGTGTGTGTGTGTGTGTGTGTGTGTGTGTGTGTGTGTGTGTGTGTGTGTGTGTGTGTGTGTGTGTGTGTGTGTGTGTGTGTGTGTGTGTGTGTGTGTGTGTGTGTGTGTGTGTGTGTGTGTGTGTGTGGGTGCGTGCGTGCGTGCGCGCGTGTGTGTGTGTGTGTGTGTGTGTGTGTGTGTGTGTGTGTGTGTGTGTGTGTGTGTGTGTGTGTGTGTGTGTGTGTGTGTGTGTGTGTGTGTGTGTGTGTGTGTGTGTGTGTGTGTGTGTGTGTGTGTGTGTGTGTGTGTGTGTGTGTGTGTGTGTGTGTGTGTGTGTGTGTGTGTGTGTGTGTGTGTGTGTGTGTGTGTGTGTGTGTGTGTGTGTGTGTGTGTGTGTGTGTGTGTGTGTGTGTGTGTGTGTGTGTGTGTGTGGTGTGTGTGTGTGTGTGTGTGTGTGTGTGTGTGTGTGTGTGTGTGTGTGTGTGTGTGTGTGTGTGTGTGTGTGTGTGTGTGTGTGTGTGTGTGGGTGCGTGCGTGCGTGCGTGCGTGCGTGCGTGCGTGCGCGCGTGTGTGTGTGTGTGTGTGTGTGTGTGTGTGCGTGCGTGTTTGTGTGTGTGTGTGTGTGTGTGTGTGTGTGTGTGTGTGTGTGTGTGTGTGTGTGTGTGTGTGTGTGTGTGTGTGTGTGTGTGTGTGCGTATGTTTTACCGTACTTGTGGGATTATCGCCTGAATAAAACCAGGACTGTGGGGACAGTAAAAGTTGTGGGGACATTTAATGTTGTGGGGACATACACACTTGTCCCCACAACTTTTTTTGGCTTTATCTTCGTTGTTTGTTTTCTTTTAAAGATCATTGCTACATAAAAATCTCGCAAAAAAATTTGTTCGCGGCACTTTTAATTTTAACTAATCTAGAGTTATTACTTTTACCAAAATTGTTAAATAAGTTACTGTCCCCACATCTAGGTAAAATATCAGGTGTGTATATTTTTCGACTTCGGTATTGAAGTGGGGACTAGTTGTTGTACTAGAAAGTGGCGCCCCCTACAAAAAATAAATATATTTCAATAAATATTGGTTTCATAAATTTGTGTGTAAGCGAATCCCAATACGCATACAGTTATGGGGACACAATAACTAATGTGGTATTCAGTACCATTTGGGGCAGGTGACGTATGCGAATATTTTTTATAATTTTCTCTTGGTGCGTTAGCATTTTCTGATATTGTTTTAAGTAAGTATTTTTTATTGGATCAGTTAATACATACAGAGACACCGGGTTGCTCTAATATAAAAAATAAGAACCAAGATATATAAGGTGTCCAGCGACGAGGGGCACTCTAAAAAACTAATGGACAGATTTTCTTAAAAATTAGTAGGAGTAGTAAACATGTAAAATATTTTGACAGTTCTGTCATTTTCGCTTTTACCGAAAGTAGGTGTCAATTTTTTTATTTTGAGTGGGACATGCCTTTCTTTTATAACGGATTCCTATAGAACATAAACACTTTGTATAATATAGCATATCGTTAAAATTGGTAATTTATAAAATATAAATTATTTTCGAAAATAAAATATATATTAAAATAATATTTATTTTTGGCTAAAATTAATTAAGTTTGAAAAAGTTTTTTAATTGAATTATGATGAAAAACTATGAAGGTATTAATTAATTATTACATGATATAACAAGATCTTTTATTAAACGGACTGAGAGAAAATGCTTGAATTTTCATTTATAGTCGAATCGAAATCGCCTCGGAGTAATAAATATGTCAGATCAAGAAATTTTAGGTGTGGGTGCCTATATTATTATTTAACGGGTACATAAAATCATCATTTAAAAATATATTTTTTTGAATATGTATTGTAACGGTTGGAACCGTTATTCGTTATTTCAACACAATCACCTCTACTCAAATGTCATTTATGCCTTGTGTCAAAATTTCGTATTTCATTTGATTTGAATTTGTCAACGAAACAAGTTGATTTGAATTTTAATATATCTTGGTCATTCGATTTACTAAATAATTTTTATCTATCGTAAATTCCGTCTGATTTTATAGGGTAAGTTTTAATACTGATATATTGTTGAAAATATATATTTTGTACAAGAATTTCTTAAATAAAATGTCAAATTTTGAACATAACCTCAACAATGGATAACACGTTTTATATAAATTTATATATTATTTTTTGGAATAAGATATTATGCTTTACTATGTTTAAATGTATCAAATAAGATTTTTCCTTTTCATATTAATTTTAGTC